>VWYK01054014.1:0-15675 GCA_013399775.1 Semnornis frantzii
ATGGTACCCAACCAATTTTCCACATTTCAGTAATACTTCACTCATTCTTTTAGTAAAGTTTTAAGAAATGTCATAATGACATGAGCTTGAAATATCTATAGGCATTTTCATTGACGCTCATGACGTGGCACTGGTGATGTTGTAAACAGCAGAAAAACAGGGGCTGCCAAGTGACCAATTATGGAAGCACAGGCCTGCCTCTTCCCACAGGAACACACCAAACAGTGACAGCAATGATCTCCTTACAATCATACCTGCAGGACAGCAACATCATGCTACATAACTGTATTCATCTGCAGAGGCCTGGCTTCGCTCTATGTACTGTTTGTCTATCAGAACTTCAATACACTTCTTAATCATGCTGATACTTGGGTTAAACCTAGCTCTTGATTGGCTAATTACCTGCAAGAGAAAGAGAGGGTTTGGGTTAGTTTTGCTTACAACAGCTATAAATGCTATGGAAATATTCACTGAGGGCTTTAAGGCAAGTTTGGTGTGTTTTGTTTTTAAAGGCATGATTAAATAAACCTGTCATAGTTCATCAGATCAGGGGGCTGGAGCACCTCCACAGTTTGAGGGAGCTGGAGTTGTTCAGCCTGCAGAAGAGAAAGCTCCAGGGAGACCTAATAGCAGCCTCCCAGCACCTAAAAGGGGCCTACAGGAAGGCTGCAGAGGGACTGTTTACAAAGGCCTGCAGTGATAGGATGAGGGGCAATGGTTTGAAATGAGAGGAAATTCAGAGGGAACAAGGTCCTCAATGTTACAGTGGTGGAACACTGCAACAGACTGCCCAAGAAGGTAGTTGAGGCCCCGTCCTTGGATGTATTCAAAGTCAGGCTCAAGAAGGCTCTAAGCAACCTGATCTAGTGTGGGATCTCCCTGCTGACTGCAGGAGGTTTAGACTAGATGGCTATTGGAGGTCTCTTCCAACTGAAACCATTCTATGAGTCAATGACTTACAAATATCAACAGCAGCATCTCTACACATCAGCCTCGGGACACTTAAACTGAATGCTCAGCTCATTGGTTCTGTTTGCCTCCATCATTTTTGTTTGATTTGTTCTCAGACAAGAGATCTTACTGCTTAAGTGTCGCAGTATATCTTGCCCACAGTTTCTCATTTGTTCTGTAAAGAAAGTGGGTTTAATTTCAACTGGATTTCCTGTTTGCTTTACAGCTTTTCAAGGTTGGCTTTGTCCCAGCTCTAGAGCTTGCTGCAGCCCACTGTGAGGCAGCAGAACTCACCAGGTAGAACTCACCCAGCAAAGCAAACAAAAAGCTCTAAAGAGAGAGTTTTGTTGGGCTAGCAGCCAAGGGTCTGGTACATTCCACAGCAGCACACGAGAAGAAACTCGGTGCTAACAAGTTAATAGATGTGCTCAGATTTGATCTAACTTCAGCTCTACACTCAAGCCTGTAGTTACCATATTTCAGGCATTCACTTCAGATAGAGAGCATGAAAGCTACAATGTTGTATTTTGGTCTTGCTCTATCAAAACTACACAAACAGGAAGGATGCACTGAAATACTTGTCAGGAACAACGTCACTATAATTAATATCAGAAATTAATGACTTAATAAAAAGTAAGAAGCTTTTAATTTACTATAGGATTTGATTTACTGCAAGGTTAAGAGGGGAAAAAGGAAGATGGACAGCTAAGCAGTTAGTTAAACACACTACAAAAATGTAAGTAATGGTTATCAATTTTTTAGTAAAGGTCTAGTGAGAAACCTGAGTATGTTCAACTCAGAACCCTTTGGCAGTTTGGCCTTATTCATGTAACAAGTTACAGGGTCCAATATAGACATAACCAGGTGAAATTTCCGCTTAAACACAAAGATTAAAATCTCATGTTAAGCATTAACTGTACAAAAATCTGTCTCCCCACAACTTGCTCTAAAACCTGGCAATCATTCCTGAAGTGCCCACGTGTGAAGTGTATCACAGACAGTAGAGAAGACACCTAACACCTGAAAGAATCAAGCTCAGGTCCCAGAAATAGTTTATCTGATGCAGCATGGAGACTGGCACAAACTCATTCCAAGTGCAAAAAAAGAAGGAAAAATTAACTCTAGTCGATTTTTGTGCAGCTTCACTTCACTGCTTGATGTTTCACAACTGCTCATTTAAGGCTGCATCAGGTCCTCACACTATACTAAACATACACATCAATTATTTAGAAGCCTGGCCTTCAGTTCTAAATAATCCATCTAGGATCTAAGCAGTGTTCAAAACTGACAACTAAACAATAAGGCAGATTATTATCATTTCCAAGAGTGTCCTAAATTTAGTTAGAAGCTAAGATAAAAATCCAATACAAGTAGATATGGCTGGTGATAAATAAATGGTGCACCAACTGTACTCAACTTCTGAGTAGCAACCAAAATCTCCACCTTTCTTGTAAAGCATGAAAAAGCATGATGTATTCTACAAGATGAAAACACAGCAGTCACACTACACAGTGCTCCCTGAGTTAAACAGAGAGGCAACTGAAAAGCATTTGTTGTTTCCAAAACATAACAACTTCTGATCTATTCCACCCTTATAAATTGGTCCCTAACACAATACACTTAGAAAACTTCTTCTACGAATTTCAGAGTGTGAGAAAAATATTTTCCAAGATGTAATGGGGCTTGGCTACACTTTCTGGTGCTCACTGTAAATTCTATGGGATCTCATCAGAATTGGAGGAAACCAAACCACCAAAGGTTTGAGTATAATCATGCTTAAGAGAAGGATTTTTCTCTTACCTCCTGAATAAGAGCATTATGTCGTAACACTTTACGTGCTTTCATGATACGGACTATAGCAGCTTGAAGATACATTTTTCTGTCTTCATCTACAGCACTTCTGGTCTGTTCCATCTCCTGCAATGCAGGAACAAGAGTAACATAGAGTTAAGACCAACAAACACTTCATAAAAGTATCCTGAATCTAGACTTTATTAGAAATAGTCAATTAATAAAAAAATCTTGGTGAAGTTCAACTCCAGGCAAAACACTTCCATGAACCCTGCTATTCTTGATTTATGGAAACCAGCAGGAATACACAAGAGAGATACCCAAAGCAGTGTGTTTGCTAGGGAGAAAGGCAGGCAGAATTTGCTAGAATGGATAACATCTACACATCTCTTGTACAAAATCCTGTGTACAATATCCTGTCAAAGCTGGACTTCATTTTAGTTGCCAAGGGACACAAAACCATTGGAAAAGAGAGTTGATTGGTCCTGCTGTTCCTGGAGTAAGCTGCTTTTATAAACACCATCAACAAAAAAAGGCTCATTAGACAAGCCAAGCTATCCCACTTGGGACAAAAGGAATAAGCTTGTTTATCTTTTTTTTCTGCTGTTGCAGAGCACCCAGAAGGCCACAAAGACGATCCAAGGGCTGGAGCACCTCTGCTATGAGGATAAGCTGAGGGAGCTGGGGTTGTTCGGCCTGGAAAACAGAAGGTTGCAGGGGGACTTTAGAGCTGCCTCCCAGTACCTGAAGGGATCCTACAGGAAGGCTGCAGAGGGACTTTTCATGAGGGTGTCCAGCAATAGGCAAGGAGGAATGGTTTGAATCTGAAGGAGAGCAGGGTTAGACTGGAGCTGAGGAAGAAGCTCTTTGGTATGAGGGTGGTGAGACTCTGGAATAGGTTGCCCAGGGAGGCTGTGGCTGCCTCCTCACTGGCTCAGGCTGGATGAGGCCTCCAGCAGCCAAGTCTACCTGAGAAGTGTTCCTGCCCATGACTAAGGTGCTGGAGTAGGTAATCTCTACAGTCTCTCCCAATCTAAACCATTCTATGGTTCTTTGGTGATTCTATGACTCTATTGCATCTGCCTCACCTTTATCTTAAGGAAAACCAAATTTGCTGTGGTCAAACATCAAAGAATTTTCTTGCAATGATTTAAGTCTTAACGCAGGGACTCTGATACCTACTTACATCAAACTACTACAATAAATTCAGTTTTAGAAAAAAAAAACACTTCCTGAGCTTGCTGAGGATAGAATGACCAAAGAATACTTGCCTGTGGTGTGTCTTTCTGCATTGATGTAGTAATTTTGAATTTTGTTCGTTTACTGCTGAAGCTCATATTTAATGAAAACGTGGACTCTGCCTCTACATCTTCCTGCAATAAAGAGCCTTTTTGTGAAAAACAGAAACAACCAAAAAACAGCAAGAATTTACCTGGAAAAAAATCATAGTTAGGGACTTGCATACATGCAAACAATTTCAGATTTCTTAGCTGCAAATGGGCACATGGCACCGGTAGTCTACAGTCCTGTCTCTTTCCTTATAAACACAGACTTAAGAGCTGCTCACAAGGGTCAAAATAATACAACTCAGAAACAAAAACTACAAAACAACAAACAAAAAAACCAACCAACCAACCAACCAAAAAAATCACAAACAGTGGATCCATTTATATTAAAAAATGCCCTAATATTAGATTGACAAAACTGAAAACATGAAAATCTGTAATATCCTCACTGCATACCTTGTCTGAGTCATGGTTGATCATTTTGACATCAAGTAAGGATTTGATGGTTTTTGTCAGTTCCTTCTCATTCATTTGTGTACTATCCTGAAGCTCCTTGTAACTGACAGTTTCACTGTTGTTGAAGGCAAGCAACACTGCCATTTGGTATGTTGTGACCATGGCTACATAAGGTTTGCACAGGTAATTCATTTTGACTTCACCTGTAATGACACAAGTGGTATTTTATGAACTGATGGAATGTGATGAAAACTCACCTGAAACCCAACTACCAGAGTTCCTGATATGCTTCCAGCCATTCAGTTCACACCTAAGTATGCATTCAAGGCTTGGGATGGAAAAGTTAAAACATATGTGAACTTACACATATAGAATGTGCTCTGCAACAACTCCCTTTCTGATTATCAAACTATAAATACCAGAACAATTATGATCTTGAATATAAAAAGGAAATCTACAGTGCTGAATTTGAATAATGCAATATAATTTAGATAAATAAAAAAAGGGACATTGCAAATAGCTTCCATGCCTTGCAACGCATAAACTTCCATTAGTAATCCCATGGCAATTAACTCAGCAGTTCTGCAGTGCCATTTTGGAGGGAAGAATATCCAGCTCTAGTTTTACTTGGGAGTTAACACATCACACACAGCACATGCAAGATCACAACACAGAATTTTTGGAAATGCTAAGCAGCAAATATTAAATTAACTTCCAATGCAAGATTCAGCTGACTTCATAAGATACATTATGTTCCAACTCCAAAGTCTGTTGTCATTTGAGAAGGGCTTTTAACAAGCAATTGTCAGTTTGTAGAGCACAAGTTTAGCAGAGAATTTATTTTTACCTGTACAAAGGTAATGTAACCAAGTAAGCTTCCGTCCACTGAAATGCTGACTGTAAAATAACTCAAACTGCAAAACAAAATGAACTTTGATTAGTCACAGATATAGGTACTGACAATAGTTTGCTATCACACCACCACCCCAGAGAAGATTTACTGGTTTTACATTCACCAAACAGGATGCAAACACTGCAGAGCAATTCAGGACAACATTTTCCTTTAGCAGATGGGTGATGACTGAACATCAGTCATTCATTGCACTACCTGAACATTAGCAAATCACTTGATGAATAAATTGAGAAGATTGTTGATACATTCCTACTCTGAAAGCATAAAACACTGTAGTGGTCCAAAGCAGTATCAACTCCACTGAACTTTCAAAAGAAGTTCTAGGTTTCAGCAATGAATCTTGTTAGGTTTTGTAACTCTGTTCCTTCCAATTGCATACAAAAATGAGTGTATTTGAATTTTTTTTCACATTCTCTACTCCATGGTTGTGATAGCCTATTTAAAAATCAAGTCTGAAAATCAATGTTACTGATTTATTCATCTTTCCTAACAATCTCCTTCAAAAAATTTAAACTTCTGGTTAAGGCTTGTTTCCCAGAGTCAGCTATTTCATGACACATCACAGCTTACATTCCTGAAAATACTTTTAGGGTGAATTCCAAAAGAGCAAGTTTGAAAGTAGATACAGGCTTTTGCCACCTTCCAACCTGGATTTCAATCTAGACACAACTACACAGCTTACAAACATCACAGAACAGAGAAGTGATTACAGATCCTTGAACTGATGTTGACAAAACCCATCCTGTCCAGACCCCATTTGCATAAAGCAGCATAGAATCTGTATTTGAACACCAATTTTGTGCAGGTACCACTTAAAACACAAGAATATAATCGAAAGGAATAAAATATTCCACCTCTCTAAGAAATAAGCACAGAAAAAGAGAACATTTGGCCAGAGTAAAACCTTCACTGCTTTGATAATTCTTAAGAAGTTTGCATGAAGTTCGTACTGGAAGAGGTTGCCCTGAGAAGTGGTGGAAGCCCCATGCCAGGCAATGTTCAATATCAGTTTGGATGGGGATCTGAACAAGCTGAGGTAGTTAAAGACATCCTTGCTCACTGCAGGGCTGGGGATTGGACTGCCTTTAAAACATTCCTTCCAACCAAAAGCATTCCATAATTCTGTGATTCTAAGCTTGATTTTGAAACGTCCTGTGGAATAAAGGATGGCCAAGAAACCTCTATCTGCATTTTCATTTGCCCTCAACTCTGTTCAGATCTAACAGGAGAAACATGATCTCCTTTGACCCAAATATTAGGAATTGCTTTCAAAGCTAAGAATCAATTCAGTTCATTTGACTGTATTTATCAGCATTTTCCTCATCAATCAATGTAGAAGAGAGATGTGAGAAATGAAGTGATACAAACACAGATAAATTGACTATTTGAGTGACTGGAAACAAGACAGTTATGATTTATAAACAGAACAGACCAGCTCAGGTTTTTCTCTGTTGGAATGATGATCTTTTTTATTTGCAGTTATTTCACATTTTACAAGAAGCCTCCTACTAACCTACCATCTGTACACTTTTTTCCAGTTCCTGAGGAATTGCAAATGTAGAAGAAGGAGCCTGAGTTAGAGGCCATGCACCAGCCTAAAGGTATGGAAAAAAAAAGAGAAAAGCATTAACATTTTCACACAACTTATAAAATTAAGAACAAATACAATTATTTGCCAGATCTGCAGTGTATATTATACCATAAGGTATTTGATTTACACCAGATATTTTACTGCTCATTATGCATTCCCCACTGAGATATTAATGCCAGACAAGAACACAAAGCATTTTACATCACCATTGTTTAGTGTCAGCAGGTTCATATTAAAAATAACCACCAGGAGAATAATAATAAATAATAATCATAGAATAATAATTCCACAATGAGCACAAGGTGTCAGTTTCCATGAGGAGCATTCATAGTCAGAATGTAGTTATCAAAAGATAAAAATTAAGTAAATCAATAGTAATAAACATACATTAGTACCTGTAGAACATATATCTGAAAACTAATCCCCAGATCTATAATTGTGTCCTGGTTTTTGATGAAGTTGTTGAATTTATTGTTGAGATCAGCACTAACACTCATGTCCGTGTACATTCGATGGAGCTTGCTGGTAAATTCATAACCACAGGCTTGCTGTGAAGGAATATTGCAACAAGTTGCACAGTGAAAACAGTACTAGCTACAGAAATTAGGCACATGCACCACTATATGATAATCTAGGTAGCAGAAGTGGTGTTGTAATATTTGCAGACAATAGGAAAACACAAATAATGATCAGAGTGATTATATAGTTTCACTTCCTATACATTGATTTCTAAGAGCAATGCTGTTTTAGAAAATGGCAGGACAGAGCTAGCTTATGAAAGTCCTTATTAATTATTTGAACACATTGAATGAAACTACCCAAAACATCATCAAAATGCCAAATGCTAAGGTGATACTTGGCCATGTAACTTTCAGAGACTATCAAGAAATTAGAAAATTAAGACATTGGAAACAATCTACTGACTGCTGAATTACCTCAGGCACCCTCTGCTGTTCCCTCTCAACATTACATACTCCTAACTTTTGTTTAACTGCATTAAAAGAATACTACATTACCTTCAGCTTATTAATCATGGCTTCTTCAGAATCCATTGACATAGACAAACCATGAATTAATCTTTTTGCCAGCATTCTGGCATAGAACTGCATTTAAAAGAAAATCAGATATAAGGATTTTTAAAAAAAGAATAACCACTTGCTTCAAACATACTTTAAATGTTAACATTTCAACAGCCACTGAAAAGCACAAGTTACCTTTTGGAATACATCTTTGTCATCAATGTATTTGAAAACGGTAATGAAACTTGTAAGTTTGTCTTCCACTTCATTCTCTGTCATTCCTTTTGCTGATTTCTTCAACAAGTTGTCACAGTACTTGGCCAGCTCAAGTTTAAAAAAAAAAAGAAAAAACAAACCCAAACCTACTTGTCAAGCTTCAGAACAAATGTATGCCAAGGTATTCCAAATCTCTACAGAGAAGTGAAAGCATGAAATAGAACGCGAGGCTGTAGACTGTGACGTATCACAAGGTTTGCATTCACAGGCAAACAATACACACTACAGACACAGAAAATACAAATGCCATGGAAAAAAAAAAAATCAGAACTGCACCAATTTTGCACACACATAAAATGTGGGTGCAGGTGAAGTAATCTACTGAATACTGTAAGTTACTGAAATACACACCTGAGGCTCACTCAGTGTGAGAATGGGGGATTTGTATGATGGACCCTATGCAATTCTTCTGACAGTTACCAAATCTAATTATTAATTGATACAATAGTAGCTATTATTGCTTTATACAAAACAGGCACCACTTACCAACTCAGGTGCTTTGCAGATCGACTTGGGCTCCCTATAGTTAACTACTGATGTTAAAGCCTACATAGGAACACAGAACAGAAATTAAAAATATAAATGGGTTAAAACTTTAACTTTCCCTTTAATGACATCTGAAGAAATAAAATGCTCAGGGCAAAAGCCCATCCAAGACCCTGTAAAACTGAACTACATAAAAAGGAGTCAAAAAAGAAAACTATGAATAAAAAGGTTTGAATTACTGTTTTGTGAGAGTCTGTGTGCTTCAAATGCTTAACAATGCTCAAAATGTGCTTTAAAACGCTTAAAAACACCTCAAGTTAGGATTTAAGTAAAAGTGGGAAGAGCAGAAGAACAGAAGTTAATTGCAGAAAGCAGGAGGACAATTTTAGTTCTGACTAGAAACTTAAATATGAAAGTATAAAGACAATATGCATGGCCCAAAAGAATGGATAGAAAGAAACTGCAGTAACTGCAGATAAAGCAGATTTGAGCAGCAGCACATCAATAGCGTGTACCTTGCCCTGAAAAGCACACATCTGTGCGCTCACAACAGTAGGAAAAAAAATCTTTTTGGTTGTTGGATTATCTGATAGACTGAAAAGAAAAAAAAATATTGTTCCAAGTGGAAACTTGAAGCTGTGTTGTACAAAAACCATGGAACTGCAGGAAACACGAGTGTGATGAAAAAGCTTGAAATTATAAACAACAGTATTGCTATGATCAGGGTTAGTTTCTAAATCATCTTATCTTTCAATTAACATTTTGAAGTAATACTGAACCAAAAAATTGCATGACCATAGCTTCTAGAAATGACAGCTCCTTCTATGAAAGGAAAACATTATTGTTGTTACTGTTATAAAGAACTGACAATGACTTAGCATTCCAATATTTGCTACCAGGTCCCTAGAATCCCTGACTTGACAAGAAACATGAAGTTCTTTGAAGCTTAGAGCACTCCTTTGTAATAGTAAGAGAGGCAAGAGTAGCAGTTTTGATATTCTCCATGAAAAACTGCCAGGAGACGAGGTTTTTAAGCATCTCTTATTGCTCCACCTTCTGGCACACGACATGAACTGCAACTCAGACAGGAAAGCATTGGAAGAGTGAATTAAGTTATTTGTTTTATAACATTAAATTCTGTTTTTAATATTGCAAACATAGACAGACAGCTACTACTAGCACTACAGTTGGTATCTTCATCACTGTATCTTTTCAGAGGGACCTGGACAGGCTGGAGAGGAAGGCTCAGGAGAAATTCATGAAGTTCAATAAGGCAAAGTGCAAGGTCCTGCACCTAAGTCGAGATATGAGCCAACAGTGAGCACTTGCAGCCCAGAAGGCAAACTGCAACCTGGGCTGCATCTGAAGAAGCATGGCCATAGATGGATAGAGGCAATTTTGCCCTTCTGCTCCTGAGACCTCACCTGAAGTACTGTGTCTAGCTCTGGAGCCCTTAACACAGGAAGAACGTGGACCTACCTGATGGAGCAGGTCCAGAGGAGGGCCAGGAAAATGACCGGGGGCTGGAAGACCTCTGCTACAAGGATAGGCAGAGGGAGCTGAGGTTGTTCAGCCTGAAGGAGTGAAGGCTCCTGGAAGAACTAATAGCAGCCTTCCAGTACCTAAAAGGGGCCTATAAGAAGGCTGCAGAGGGACTGTTTACAAAGGCCTGCAGTGATAGGACATGGGACAGTGGTTTGAAATGAGAAGAGTTTTAGATTGGTTGTTAGGAACAAGTTCTTTAGGGTGAGGGTGGTGAAACTCTGCAACAGGTTGCCCAGGGAGTTAGTTGAGGACCCATCTCTGAAGTTATTCAAAGTCAGGCTGGACATGGCTCTGAGCAATGTGATCTAGTGGAGGATGTCCCTGCTTAGTGTATGATAGTTGTACTGCATGACCTTTGGAGGTCCCTTGCAACCCAAATCAGTCTATGATTCTATGACCTAACTACAAACTGCCCAGAGTCCTGGCCAGCTGCGTGTTCTTGGGGCAGCTCAGTCTGAACCAATGTATCCTTTGCACCAAGTGCAGAGTGGGACATGCCCTTTCTGTGAGTGGACACCATGGTTAGGCTTCCTCACTCCTGCTGAGCCTGCTGCCTCACCTTTGGTCTGGCAGAGACATTTTGCCCTGCCTGTGTGAACTGCCCTGCACAGTGCCACACCATGCCCTGTTTGCCTGCCCTGTTCCCAATGCTCCCTGGGGCTGTTTCAGTTGCCCACACTGCATCCATTCCTGTGTTTTGAATTAAAAAGAATGATAGGGTTTTCAGAAACCACCTAAATATTCAAAGTGGCTTCCTTTGTACATATGCACTGGACAACCTCTTTTTCCCACTGCATTTCTAACCTAGAAAAAAATGCATAAGAACTCTATCTTTGAACATCTGTTGCTGCCTTTTAGAATTGTGGTGAGCCTGAAACAGAGCACCACATTTTGTTTTCCAATATTTCTTTTCTTTAAGCAAGTTACCTTGTCAAGGGCACTCATAAAGTGTTGGTCACCATTTAAAACAGTGTTGATGAGTTGAACGAATTTACTATGTACTTCCAAAACTGACTCCACGAACTGAGTTGGCATCTAAAAAGGTGGATAAAACAGAAACCAAGTTAATGAGAAAAGCAGCATTTTCTACACGCAAATTTAGCTACATTAGCTGTATATGTTTTCCCTAATCATTCTTTTGGATAGCAATTATGTCTTTGAAAGGATTCATTCTGCATTGTTGTACTTACAACACTCTGCTTGAGCATGTTTTGGAAATAAAAAGTGTATGGCTAAACTTAGAGTCTTGCCATCAAACACAGATTTGAGTCTATACAGCTCCCATCCTGTCTAATCTTGTACATTATACCTTTCCAAAAATCATTAAAGCTAACATGTAAATACAGCAAACAAGACAAAACCCTACTGCAACAAATTGCTGCTTCTCCTACACACTGATGTCAGAGGCAGCAAATCTGGATGCACACTTTGCATTTGCTGTGCAGCAGTTACCAGTCTGTGTAGTGCATTCCATGGCTCACGGCAATCAGAGAAGTGCCTGCACAGACAGGCTGGCAGGCAGCAGAGCAACAGTCTGCACTGCACTAACTGCAGCACATGGCTCCCCAAGTGCATTTTCATGTTTTGATGACCAAGTACTTAATTCACACAGCAAGATAAATGTTTCAGATTTTGGGTTGATGTACACAAGGTTGTGAATTTTCACCACTTTCAGGGCTACATTCGTTTCCCTGCATAGACACTCTTAGTTTGAAAGAATAAGCTCAATAAACTTACAGATAATTTGAAAGCAAACTACACTACTAAAGACTTAGCCCATTTTCAGTATGCACAAAGGAGTTAGGGAAGAGCAAGCATTCCTGTGCAATCAATAGAAGAGTGCATTTACAAGAGTTTGTATCTGTGTATCATTATAGACAGAAACACTGAATAGCTGAAGTCACCATCCTGAAGCGAGCACAGATCTAAACAGGAAGATGTACACATGTACAAGTAACAATGCCAAATAAAAGCTTGTTTGCCTCTGCACATAAGTGCTAGATGAACAAAAATGGAATTGAGTAATTTAAATACATATGAACTTTAAAAAGTTTAACACACTTTAAGTAAGCTACAGCATTTGCTGAAGTTACATGAAAATATGAGACTACAAAGCTACCAGTGATAAACACCACACTGAAATCAGGACAGGATGTCAAGTCTTTACAAGTAACATATAACTGAAGTCAATGGCAACATTGGTTCCTAATGTACCAGAACAGCAAATGCCACTGACTTAGAGGAATTCAGGAATAAAATACACAGAGAACAAAAGGCTCTACTTGCCACGACAGCATTACACAAACAACGAGAAACAGCTAGCTGTACTTGTTCCTGGTTAGACCACAGCAGTCAGCTCTCAGGATTGGGATGTGCTCCACAGCTAAGTGTGCTGATGGGAAGTTACAATTTATCTCTAATATTCTAGACCCATCTCATATAAACAAAACTTCAAGAAAAGAAAAAAAAAAAGGCAGAAAAAAACAACCAAGGGTTAACAGTTCATCAGGAGTATTAATCAATAGGTCACTTAAGCTGACTGAGGAGACTCACATTTTCCTGAGAAAGGTTGCTGGTTGCTCTAAGGCCCTCATCATGGATATGGTTTTGTAGTTCCTGAATCATATGAGGTAAACCACTTGACACAGCACGAAGCAGAGTATACATATTTGCCATGTCTGTAACAGATTTTTGTAGAATATGCTTAGAAACACTAAAAATCAGCACTTAATAGAAGATCAGAATTTCACACAAAGCTTTTCATAGACTCAAGACCAATTGTTTTGAAAAAAAAGGATTAGGATACACTGGGTCACTGACTAAGGAAAAAAAATAGGTGGAGGGCTAATACCAGTATTTATGAATTACTGCCATTAGGACTGCCTCACTCTTCCTTATTTAAGAAAGACTCTAAAAGGAGAGGTGGGTGAGTATGGAAAAGTATTTTGCCAGTTTCTTTTAATCCTTGGCCTTCCTAAATTTCCCTTAGCAGCAGCTAACTGAAATCGCTTTAAATATCTTTTTGATTGCTACTTTTCTTCCAGTAACGGCTCAAAATTGTTATTAGAAAAGCTGTGAATAAGCAACTGCTTTTTAAAACTGTTTTTAATTACTTGAGGGTTTTTTGGGGATCGTGGGTTGTGGTGTTTTGGGGGAGGTTGTTTGTCGGTTGTTTTGTTTGGGTTTGTTTTCTCCCCCCAGAAAAAGAGAACCAAGCTCTGATAAAATTTGCAACCTGAAGACTATTATTAGGTACAATTTAAGTTTGACTGTGGAAAGTAATTTGTTTCACATAATAGATCCCACCTCCCATGCAAGAGTCAGTATTCTTGCATGGCTAAAGAGGCATGTAGTTGTCAGGAAGCCACAGCAAATAAAAATACAACAGTATCTGCTTCCATAAAAAGGATTTGGGAGGTCACAAAAGATTCCAGATAATAAAAAGTGACTGAGAAAAGAAGCCAAAATATATTATAGTCCTGAGGTGTCAAATGATGGTGAAGGAATCTGTAGAGACAGAGTCATTGGTTTACAAATGAAAACACAAGCATAAAATATGACCAATTCTACAGCACACAGGACTTCACTGTGTTTTTAAGTCCACTAAGATAAGGAAAGAGAAAGAGTATTGGCTGAAAGAAGAATTGTTAACAGTAAAAAGAAGGTTTTGACTACATATTTGGAAGGACAAAAAGGAATTACATGGTAAAAGAAAAATGTCATTGAGGGTTTAATTTGGCTTTCCAGATAAGTAGCAGGTACCAGCTGGAAATGCCTAGACACATTGAGAGTCACTGAGTAAAGAGTAATTTGCAAAGCTAAATGAACAAAAGAAACCACTTCATGTTTTCTGACTATTGAGACTTACCACTTCTTTTCTCTTGTCTGATAATATTGTGACACTCTGCATGTAGAAACTGCAAGTGATCAGCTACCATTCTCTGTTGGCATTCATGAATCACTTTGCTGTATGAGCTGGGATGCAAATATTTCCGACACCGCATTTCTTCATCTTTTAGTCTACCTAAAACCTACACACAAGTTTTTGTAACTGAGAGCTGATGAAATACTGACATGAATATACAACAGGATATGTATGTGGAATAAGAAATGAGTAAGCAATAAAAAAAAACTTGCCCAGGATGCTGGAAACTTCAATTTACTCTTTTGAATCAGGTTGTTGCTGAATCAATATACTGTTCTACTCTGGAGAGTGACTAGGCTTAGTTAGTCACTGCTAGATGTCTAATAGCACCCAGTGTTTTTCAATATTTCTTCAATTTTGTGACCAGCCTTCCTCCATGTCTCCCACTACACCTCTTACTCCTCCTAACAAAGTTTTACCACAACACCTAATTATGTAAGAATTGCTTTATTGTCTGCTTGGAGGTAAACATCTGCTCAAAAGCCACAGGAGTATGAGTGAGCCATTAATAAAAACCCTTTGGAACTTGCAGGAAATCACCATTGCTATCAAGTCAGTCATAGGAATTCTGACATAAAAGCACATGTCCAGTGAATGTGAGGAGAGCATAGGCAGAGCAGGACAGCTGCAGACTTCTTTCAGTTTAATTGAAATCCTAGCCTGTTCCTGCATTTCACTTCAGTTGTGCAACCATTACTGTACACTCCTTATGGTTCAAAGCAATCTCACAGCCTTCTCCTCAACTCTTCTACTCCATTCGTGTGGACAGCATAGCATCAAGAACTGAATGCTCTCTTGCATGAATCTTTGCTTTCTCAAGCAAGGTATAAAGAATAGAAGTAATTTAACCACCATCTGACTTCATATACCAGAAAGCAGAACAGAAGAAAACCCTTAAAGTGTGTAACTTTTAACAGTGTTCTGTGACAACTCTAAGGTAGAGTCCTCTCTAACCATAACAGGGCTAAAACTCTCATCTTAAGGCACTACAAACAGGAGGAAAACAAGGAAATGAGGAAGTGATATCGATCAGTCTGATAGGGGGTTTGGTTTATCTTTTCTTTCCACAGCACTGATCTGTCATTTACTAGGCCATACTTTGAAGCTGACAGTCCATAGGCAAGATTCAGATCAACCATGCCACCAAAAGGCATAGTTTAAACTGCAGGAAAACATGCAGCAAAGAACAACTATGAGAACTGTGCTGTAATACATTGATAATATTTAAATTTCAGTTATTGCATGAGTACAGAAGAAATTCTTACCTTCTCCATGTATTGTGAGCAATTTGACTCTTGCAATAAATTTGAAGCTTCTTGTTTATAGTACTCCCCTGTTTCATTCAGAAAAGGACACTCAAAAATTTCCTGATAAAACTAAAAGGGAAATTTTTTTTTTTAAAAGGACAAATAATAGACAAGTAATGCACATAGTAG
>VWYK01054015.1:0-12260 GCA_013399775.1 Semnornis frantzii
CTGTGCTCTATCCTGGTACAAACCTCATCCCTGATCTTCTCCCAGTACAGGCAGTGCTCTGTCCTGGTACAAACCTCGTCCCTGATCTTCTCCCAGTACAGACAGTGCTCTATCCTGGTACAAACTGTGTCCCTGATCCTCTCCCAGTACAGACAGTGCTCTATCCTGGTACAAACTGTGTCCCTGATCTTCTCCCAGTACAGACAGTGCTCTATCCTGGTACAAACTGTGTCCCTGATCCTCTCCCAGTACAGACAGTGCTCTATCCTGGTACAAACTGTGTCCCTGATCTTCTCCCAGTACAGACAGTGCTCTATCCTGGTACAAATTGGACCCCCTGATCGTCTCGCAGTAGAGAGTGTGCCCCATAACAAAGGGAAGCAGTGGAAAGTGCCTCTCGGGCCTGCCCAGCTTAGCTCAGCTACAGAGGAGCTGGTGCCTGGGGCATGAGCAGCCCTGGCAGGTGAGGAACAAGCCATTGGCACAGGAGAAGGCTATCAGTGGAGTGTTCTACAGAGAGCCTGGGAGGAGATGAAGATGCCCACGGCAGCAGAGCAGGAGCACACTTTCCTGCCGGCAGCAATGGCTGCTCTGGTGCCGATGGCTTGTGCCCGGAGCACTCTTTCCCAGCTGTGCCAGCTGCCAGCAGGGTTTTGGGAAGCGTGCAATCAGGAACTGCTCACACCACGGCCCCGGACTCTCCACACCTCCCACGCCACTGGGTGCCAGAACGCTCGGCACGGGAGGGCACAGGGCACTGCGTGACATAACCTTCAGTCAGGGCCTGCCCGGGGCTTGTGGCACCGCACCCTGGTGTGCGGGACTGCTTTGAAGGGAGCGGCTGCACCCCCGGTGTGGGCAGGCTGAGGGAAATGCAGGTGTGCTTACTGGAAGAAGCAGCATAGCCTGCTGATAAGGCTCTTATCTTTGCACCCCTGAGTCAGGACTGGGCAACTGCACCTCCTTCGAATGGTACCTGGAAACGATACTACTGAAAATAGCATTTTGTTGCCAAAGCTGCCAGTGTGCCAAGAGCCATGCGATGCCCAGGGGTGCTGTGTGCCCTGGAGAGAGCTGGCAGAGCAGAGCTCAGCGGAAGCAGGCAGCTCCTTGAGAGTCAACTTAGGTGACACAGTGGTGATTTAAGGTTTACACCTTACGTGCTACAGGAAAGAGATTGAGAGGGTGGAGTAGCTCCAGAGAAGGGCAATGAGGCTGGGGAGGAGCAGCTGAGGGAGCTGGGGGTGTGCAGTGTGGAGCAGAGGAGGCTGAGGGCAGAGCTCATTGCTCTCTGCAGCTCCCTGAGAGGAGGCTGCAGGCAGGTGGGGTTGGGCTCTTCTCCCAAGGAACAAGTAATAGGACAAGAGGAAATGGCCTCAAGTTGTACCAAAGGAGGTTTAGGTTGGACCTGAGAAGAAATTTCTGCACTAAAAGGGTTCTCAAAGACTGGAACAGGCTCCTCAGGGAGGGGATTGAATCCCTCTCCCTGGAGGGGTTTAAAAGAGGCAGAGATGTGGTGTGAGGGACATGGTTTGGCACCAACCTTGGTAGAGTTAGGGGATGGTTGGACCCAGGGGTCTTAAAGGTCTTGTCCAACCCAAACCATTCTGTGAGTCTAAGGCACAGCTCTGCAGGGCAGAGACAATTTGTTCATTTTACACTCAAAAAATAAAATTATTTAGAATTTTCTGTTAGGTATTTTTGCTGTTTCCCACAAATCTTTACTCTTGGTTTGTAATTTTCTGCAGTCTCTATGCCAGACTTCTGGAGCTGGTGTCTGATACTCTAAGCTCCTGGTCCCCCTTTCTGCAGCCACTGCTGAGAGGCCACTTAGTAAAAATAACTAACGTGGTAAATTCTGTTTCCCACATATCTTTACTCTTGATCTGCCCAGGGAGGAGGTTGAATTCCCCTCCTCAGAGATGCTTAAAGGACACAGAGATGTGCTGAGTGCCACAGGTTACCCCACACGTGGCAGAGTTATAGAGCGGTTGGACTGGATGATCTTAAAGGTCTTCTCCAACCAAAAAGAGTCTGTGGCTGAGGCAGAGGTCCATGATCATCATGCCCCATCTCAGACCTGTCCCTCGCCGTCCCGCAGCGAGTGCCTGGGGCTGAGGATGGCGAGCGGGCAGCGACATTTCCCCGCCCCTGGTGACTCATGGCTCAGGCACGGCCAGAGCCAACAATGTGCCTTTGTGCTGGGGGGATCGCCGCGGCTTTCTCTTCCGTGGTCCTGTCTGCTTGGCTTTCGAGGCTGTGCAAAGCCCACACGTTCTGACAGAAAGAGCCCCACAGAGTTTTATCCGCACCTGGCGCAAAGGAGACGCCTCCCTTTGTGGGCACTGATCCTGCCAGCTGCTGCTCTCGCCAGGAGACGCCTCCCTTTGTGGGCACTGATCCTGCCAGCTGCTGCTCTCGCCAGGAGACGCCTCCCTTTGTGGGCACCGATCCTGCCAGCTGCTGCTCTCGCCAGGAGACGCCTCCCTTTGTGGGCACCGAACCTGCCACCTGCTGCTCTCGCCAGGAGACGCCTCCCTTTGTGGGCACCGATCCTGCCAGCTGCTGCTCTCGCCGCACGCCCGCCTGCCTTTGTCACCCAAGAATGAACCCAGCCATTCTTCATCCCCTCCCCTGCCAGTCACCAGTCGGGAGCTGTCTGCTGCCTCTGTCAACTCCTTCTTCCCTCGGCTGAGCCACTGGAACAGCGCTGAGGAGTGGGCAGAGAAACTTGGCTGGGCAGCTAATCCTCTGCCTGTTTACACCTCCGTGTAACCCCGGAGCAGTGCCGGGCAGCTGGCTCCTGCCACTCCCTCTCGGCTCTCACAGCCTGGCACAAAAAACAAACGCTGGATTACAAACCCCAGGTGTGACGAGGGCAGGGGACAGGAGCAGGGAGGGGGTGAGGGCAGAGTGCCAGCGTGCAGCACGGGCAGGAGTTCCTGGTGTCCCCATGGTGCCAGGGCACAGCTGAGGTGGCTGTGGGCCTGGTTTGTGACACATCCAGATGTGGCACATAGGCTTGAGAGGGAGGTAGGGCTGGCAGCAGACAGATGTGCTGGGGCAGCCCTAAGGTGAGAAGAGCAGGGCCCAGCAGGGCTCAGAGATGGAGGAGTTCACCTTAGAATCACAGAATGGGAAGGTTGGAAGGGACCTCAAAGGTCATCCAGTTTCAGCCCCCTGCCATAGGCAGGGACACCTCCCACTAGCCCAGGGCACTCAAGGCCTCATCCAACCTGGCCCTGAACACCTCCAGGGAGGGAGCAGCCACAACCTCCCTGGGCAACCTGTGCCAGTGTCTCACCACCCTCACTGCAAACAACTTCCTCCTCACATCCACTTTCAATCTCCCCTCTGCCACTTCAAACCCATTCCCCTTGTCCTGCCATTCCCAGCCCTTGTCAAGAGTCCCTCCCCAGCCTTCCTGCAGCCGCCTTCAGATCCTGCAAGGCCACTCCAAGGTCTCGTGGAAGCCTTCTCCTCTGCAGGCTGCAGAGCCCCAACTCTCTCAGCCTGTCCTCACAGCAGAGCTGCTGCAGCCCTCTCAGCATCTTCGTGGCCCTCCTTAACCTCTGCTCCTCACCCTTTTTTAGGGTGGAGTGAACCTTGGCCTGCACAGCTTCCCCTCTGGGTTTGTGTCCATCACAGGGCAGGAAGGCAGAAGGCAGCAGGGAATAGCTCAGAAGAGTCCCTTGCAAATGGGCTCCTGCAGCAAGTTTGACCTTGCAGCCAGTGGTGTTGATTTAAAACCAGGACAATGCAGACATGGAAAGGCTCCAGGGGGGAAGGACAAAGACCATCCCCCTGGCCCCCAAGGGCTCCAAGCTCCAGCAGTGATACAAAGGCCTTAGGGAGCTGGTGGGAAGGGGTTAAAAGGAGTTTCTGTCATCTGAGGTGGACACAGCAGTGGTGCTTGGACATGCAGAGGAAAATCTCCAGCTGGGGAAGACGTAGAAATGAAGACTGAGAGATGCCAGCCCTGAAGGAAAATGCCTTAAATGACTTAGTTGTCCAGGCTGTGCCTCTGCTCAGAGGGGCTGCAGCTGCCACAGCTAAGGGCAGAGGGATCTGCAGGTGACTGGGAGCACTGGAACCAAAGGGGGAGCCTACAGCTGGGGCTCAGGCCAGACCTGCTCACTCTGGCAATTAGCCCAAGCAGACCTGTGAAGAAGAAAGTGGCTCACAGGAATTCAGATTCACTGCCTTCTGCCCTCCTGAGCATCTGCTGTATTTTGGAGCTGCTCTGCCTTCCTTAGAGGGATTATGAGGCCTCTTGCCTCTGCTGAACTTCCCCAAGGCTTTGGTTCCCAGTGTCAGGGATGGTGCTCAGAGGTAAAGCCTTCTTCCTAAGAAAAGGAAGGTTAATGCTCTGTAAGAGCCTTAATGATCCAGTCCCTGATCACTAAGCCACAGCTGGAGCTGAGAATCCCTCTGTGCTGTCCCCAGCACTGGATTTCATACAATCACTGCATGGTTTGGGTGGGAAGGGATTCAGACATCACCTAGTCCAACCTTTCTGCACTCAGCAGGGACAGCTGCAGCTAGAGCAGGTTGCTCAGAGCCCCAAACAACCTCACCTGGGATGGTTCCAGCCATGGGGCAGCTCCAGCCTCTCTGGGCAGCCTGGGCCAGGCTCTGACCACCCTCAGTGTCAAACATTTCTCGCTTCTCTCCACTCTCAACCTCCCTCTTTTAGTTCCAAACCATCACCCCTTGGCCTGTCACAGCAGGCCCTGCTCAAGAGTCTGTCCCCAGCTTTCTGATCAGCCCTTGGAGCACTGCAAGGCCACCAGAAGGTCTCCCTGGAGCCTTCTCCTCTCCAAGCTGAACACCTCCAACTCTGCCAGCCTGGCTCACAGCAGAGCCCTGCCAGCACTGCTGTGGCCTCCTCTGGCCCTGCTCCAGCAGGTCTCTGTCCGTGCTGAGGACACGAGAGCTGCCCCAGCACTGCAGGGGAGGTCTCAGCAGAGCACAGCAGAAGGGCAGAATCCCCTCCCTGCCCCTGCTGCCCAGGACAAGCTAGGGCTGGGCTGGCAGCACTCAGTGCCAGCTCATATCTAGCTTTTATTAGCACCTCTCAGACATTCCCTTGTTTAAACCATCAGCAGTTTTTACCTTCCTCCTCTTTCATCTGCATCTGGGCCATTTGCACCTCTGGAGCTCTCCTCTTGCCTCTGCAGCACTGCCCTCACTGCTGCCCAGTGCCCTTGTTTTCACCTGCCAGCAGAGCAAACCTCTGCTTGGTGCCATTTCCTGCGTCTGTGAGCTCAGCCAGAGAAGAACAAAAAACCAAACAAGAGAGCCCTGCTTTCCCAGAAAGGTCTCTTTTTATTAAACCATGTCTTAAACCCCAGAAACATTCATGTATTTGAAACTGTTATCACACACAAAGCAGCAGCTGGTCTCAGACATGAGAGCAGGGGCAGCAGCGGTGGCAGATGTGCCTGTGCCATGGCCAGGTGTGCCCCACACCTGGGCAGCAGGCAGGCAGCCAGAACCCACCCTGAAAACAGGGGAGAGGGCTTTGAAGTAACCATCTCACTTTCCCAAGGAGCCAACCTGCTGGTCCAGGGCCCACCAAGACCTCAGAGCTTACAATCTTTGTTTTCAGACCTCTCCACTAAGAAGCTCTGGCCCTAAACCAGCCTCTCTCAGGCTGAGCTCTCTAACCCAGAGCATTTCATGGTCCTTATGAGTCTCTCCTGCCTTCAGCCTCCCCCTGCAATGGGATGATCAGAAGAGGGACCTGACTGCTGGGACCCATCACTGGCCCATGTGTGGCCCTGGCCTTGCCTGAGCAGTGTGGAGCAGCACAGATGGGTGCAGCCATAGCACAGAATCCCAGCATGGGTGGGGTTGGAAGGGACCCCTGGAGGTCAGCCAGTCCAACCCCCCCTGCTCAAGCAGGGCACCCACAGCAGCTTGCCCAGCAGCACAGTGCCCAGGGGGGGATGAAAGTCCTCCAGAGCAGGAGACTCCACAGTCTCTGTGGGCAGCCTGCTCCAGGCCTCCAGCACCCTCACACCAAACAACTTTCTCTTCCTGCTCAGGTGGAACCTCCTGGGTTCCAGTGTGTGCCCATTGCCCCTAGAACCATGCTGCTCCACACCAAGTTTGTTTGAAAGGAGCAGGATGCTGTCAGCTACCCTCTGAAGTCAGCTAAGGGCAGAGGCAGAAGCAGACCTGAGTGCTTTGGCAAATGGTTGATTTCTCTTCACGCTTGGGTGGTTTGGGGTTCCCTCCCACCATGACTGTGACAACTCTGCTTCCTTTTCTCATTGGGATGAAACTTGCTCCAAGATCTCAGACCTCAGGAGCTGGACAGAACCTGCTCTTCTCCACACTGCCAGGTCATGTGCAAAGCCTGCACTGTTCCCTTTCCCACTGTTATTCACGTTTGGTTTCCTTTGCAGAACACCAATGATGTCCCCCCCACTGCAAGCAGCCCTGCAGCAGCAAAGGAGCTGAAAATGAACACTGGCACCTGAGTGCTGAGAGGAAACAGCAAAGCTCACTGCCTGCCTGCCCTGTGAGAGCTCAGCTGTTGCTGTTGCTGCTGTCACAACAGCAACCGCCCCAGTTCCAGGAACAGGGTTTGAAAACAACAGGAAACACACAGTGGAAAAGCTGCAGCCCCTTCTTGCTCCTGGTTTCCTGGGATGGGCACCACCAAACTCCCTCAGTTTCTGCAGTCATCCCCATCTCAACAACCAGCAGAACAACATCTGGGACAGCACAGAGGGCAGAGCAAGTGCAGGGGAGCAGGATCTGGACACAAAGGGTCTTGCTTGGCTGCACAGCCCTGCTCTTAGGGCATCTGAAAGGTTAAGGGCAGACACTTGCCCTTGCAGTGCCAGCTGCCCTTTAGCAGGCTCTTGTAGAGGTGGCTGTGTCACCTCCATTTTAGCACTTAAAGAGTAAATTACAACCCAGTTATCCCCACACACTGTCAACTGAAGCTTTTTGAACACTGCTGATGTGCATCTGTGCTGCTCCTGAGCAGAGTGACCATGGCAGTGCCCAGTGCCTGGCCAGATGCTGCAGCCTCCTGCAATTCAATCTCCACAGGCAAGAAACATTCCCCAAGTCCAACCCAACACATCCCCTGCACAGCCACGGGAGGACAAAGCCACTCTAACATCCAGAGACCCCACAGACACCAGGGAGGCAGGCAGGGGCCTCAAGTCCTTGGTGAATGCCAGGAGAGGCCACCCCATGAGGCAGGACAGGAGCTTGGCAGCTGTTTGAGTGGCTCAGTACTCCAGGCTGAGCAGGAGGCTCTGCTTGGTGAAGGTCTAGAGGGACAGCACTGCTGTGATTGCTCAGCAATCATTTGGATGCTGAGATGAGGAAGGAAGGGTGCAGAGCCCCCAAGACCTCACCAAGTGCAGCCTGTGCCCCCGGCATCAGAACAGAACAGCCTGGATTCATACAAAGGGTTGGAAGATCATCCAGTTCCAACCCCTCTGCCACTAGAGCAGGTTGCTCAAGGCCTTGAACAGCTTTGAGCCAATGTTAAGGACACTCTGACAGCAGCACAGTAACATGACAAATTATTAGGCTGTATTAGTTACAACTTACTAAACACTTATGGACAGATGAGGTTTAGCTTCCCTTCAGGTGGATTCCTTACATTTCACATCCACAACATTTGCTCCTTCCAGTCTGTTTCATGCTCTGTCAGGCTGAATCCATTTCCGAATCCAAGCAGCTACCAGTTCCTGCCACTTTTCAATAGGTCACAGGCAGCCTGGGCACAGGGCTGCTCACTGGCACTGCAGGCAGAGACAGCAAACTCCAGGATCTCGCTGCTAGCTCTGCAGGACCACCTAGGGGGACAACCACCACGGAGCAGCTCCGCGGGCACTGAGCCACCCGTTGGCTCATCAGCTGGGCTGGCATTAGCAGGCTGACCTGCCAGCAAGACCAGACCAGTTTGCAGTCGACTTTGGCTTTTGTTTCCACAACTGGGAATTGAAAAGCGCTCCCCGGGAGGTGCAGAAAGGCAGGGATGCTCTGCGACCGGCGGGACGGGTACGGAACCACAAACGGCTTTGCAGACGGCGTGGGAGGTGGCACTGCCGCTCGCTATGTCTTGGCAGGGCACCTGTGCGGCAGCCGTCAGGAAGGGCTGGATGTGTTGTCACCTCCAGGGGCTGGCCCCGCAAGCGCCCGGCGCGGAGCGGCTCCGAGCTGGGCGTCCCCGCGGGTCGGTGTCCGGTGCTCGGTGCTGGCAGCGCGGCCGGGGAAGGCTGACTCAACGCAGCACATCCTCTGAGGCATGGTTCCGGCGGCGTGTGCCAAGGGCCAGGGGCCCCGAAGGGTTTTGCAGTCACACAGCAGCGTGCCTTTTGCTGGAGCGGGACATTAATGAGTGCCGAGTGTGGCTCTCAGGCTGGGTTTTGAGGCCTTGAGCGTTTGCAGCCGCACCCAGACAGCAGAGCAAGCCTGGCGTTCCTCTCCTGCCGGGCCGGGCTGAAGGCTCCCATGCCCAGATCCTGCCAGGCTGCCCGCTTCGAATCAGCATTTTCCGTTCTTTCAGCCAACCCCACTCCTGCTGCCTGGCGGCGACGAAGCAGCCTCTGGAGTCCCTGCCAGCAGAGCCCTGGGAACCGGAACCGCCAGGCACAGGTCACTCGGGCACGTCCCAGCCCAACAGCAGCTCTCTGTGAGGTGCAGCAGTGCCAGGAGCCATGCTGAAGGGGCACGGAGAGGGAGAGCTCTGCCTCGCACCTCCCTGCTCAGGGCATGCAAAACAACAGGGGCAGTGGGGGAGCAGCTCCCCCGGCCCACAGCAGCGAGCCTGCGTGTGGAGACTCGAGGTGAACACATACACAGGCAGCCCCTGGAGCGCAAAACCTGTGCTGAGCCGCAGGCAGCAAGTCCAGGCTGAGAAACAAGGATCGAATCCACTTCCAAAGTCCTTCTGCAAAGGCAGAACTGAGCCCCCCCCGGGCCGTGGCAGGTGCAGAGGCAGCGGCAGGCAGGAGCCGGTGGGACCCTGCGGGGTGCACAGCGCAGTGCTCACCCCGGGCTGGAGGAGCTGGCTGCTTGCCCTCAGCAGGCAGATGGTTCGCTGCAGCTGCAGGGGTTGTTCTCTTGGGGTGTTTTACTCAATGCAGGAAGGCAATCGTGCTAGCCCATCCGTTTCCCACCCTGAGCCTGGAGGGCAGCTGCAGAGGGAAGCTGGAGGCTGCAGCGTGATGCAAGGTGGGGAAAACTCCATCTCAAATCTCTACCAATTTCTATGCCCCCCAGGTAACCTCTGTTTTCTTCTTCCCTTTCCTTCCCAGTCAAATGAGGGGAAAAGAGCCTTGCTGGTTTAGACAAGTGCCACATCCAAGAACATGACCTCCACCTCTGCCTTTGCAGCTGAGTGAATCTTCTCTTCAGGCACCAGGGAACAGGGCCAGGGCTGTTCTCACACGAGCTGAGGGGCAGCAGACTGGGCAGCTGCTGCACTTGCTGCCTGCCCTTCTGCAGCAGACTGGGCAGCTGATGCTGCCCACCCTTCTTTCCTCTCTCCTGGAGTTGACAGTTCCAGCCCTGCCATAACACAACCAGCAGAGCTCTCTGCTGACATCCACCAGACCAGGCAAGGGGCTGGAGGTCACCTCCAGCACTGCCTCAGAGCCAGAGCAGCAGAAGCTTCCACAGGCAGCTGTGGTGAATGGCCAGGGCTGGCACCCATTCTAGCTATGCCAGTTTAATCTGCTTCTCTCCAGGGTTAACCAAGTGCCTACATTTTTCCAGCCCTTGCCAAAAGCAAATCCAAACTACACAGAAGCTGCAGCAGCACTTCCCCATGGCCATGCTGAGCACAGTGGTGTGGCAGAGCCTGCTCTGATCCTCCCTGGAGCTCAGCTGCACCACAACCTGCTGGCTTCAATCACCCTGATGAGAGAGGAGCTCCAGCAGAGGCCATTCAGACAGCAGTTAGGGACCAGCTGGTTTCAGGGCTTTAGACTGGCACACCCCAACAGCAGGCTGGGACAAGCAGGGGAAGGTGGAAGGACCAATTGTGCCTTGTACTCAGCCCAGCTTCTTCAGGCACAAAATCCTGGGCCCATGGGCACTGCCCAGGCCTGTCCTCAACCTGCCACAGAGAGGATGCTGCAAAGGCTCTCAGGGCATGAGGAACAAGTGCTTGGAGCACAGGGAACAGGTGCTCAGGCCTCTGCCAGGGGACATCCTTGGCTGTGACCCTGCTGCATGCACACCCAGAGGTCACCCTTTGCAGGCTCATCCAACTGAGGAAGTCACAGGCTCTGTTTTTAATTTTAAATAATTACAAGTTTTGGGGGCCTTTGGTTTGGTTTTTTTTTTTTTTTGCACCCCAGCCTCTGCTGATCCCTTCCTTTCCCAGCAGCCACTTGAAAAAATGCAACCAGTCAAAAAGGGGAAGAAATTTGCTCTCCTCTGTCAGAAACTGTTAACGTCAATGATGCTACCAGCACAAAGGACTTGAAACATCACAATTCTATTGTCTTTCCAGTCACAGCTTTTAGAGCATTTCAGCTCTTTAGTCAAATGAACGCTACACAGGAAAGAATGAGGTCATAAACATCACAAACGAGGAGGAGTAGAGATCTTTGGAAAAGAGAAATGCAGTTGGCATTTGGCATCAGACCGCAGTCAGCCGCGCCAGGACAAGAGTCTGAGGCTCATCCAAACCTCCTCCTACAGGAGTTATGCAACTGTACAACCTACCTTTCTACTGGGCACCCCTAGCTCTACAAGTGGTCAGTGAGGAGAGATACAGACTAGTTCTACAGGGGGAATCACTCAGTGGATACACAAACAGGCCCCTGCAGAGTTAAATACGACTTCAACAGTTCCACAATGCTACATTCATGCTACCAAGTTCACTGGATTGGGGTTTTACATCAGAAAAGAGAAAGGAAGAACAGTTTGTCTCCAGGTGAGGGACATAACCACAGGAGGTAAAAGGGTCAGAAAGGGAGAGAGTTGTGTGTCAGCTTTTTAACTCTGCCACTGCCCTTCCCTTCCCCAAATCGCGCCTGCCTCACGTCCTGCCCTCAGCTCCCACCTCTCACGAGCTCGGCTGGCAGAAGCTGCCCTGCTAAATAACAGAACACTGGCACCAAATTTGTCCTCTTTTTCTAGCTGGCATTTCCTTCCAAAAGCTACAGGCCAGTGCCTTCACTGCAAGCCTGGACAACATGACTGAGTCAAGAGGACAAGAGTCCAGCTAGGGCTGAGTGGCAGCCACCAAACCTCCCAAGGTCAAGCCAGCGGAGCAGAGCAGCTCCCCGCAGCTCCCATTTGCCTTCGGTGACTTTAAAGCATCTCTCCCCACCTAGTCCTCCTCTTACTTACTCTATGTACATTATTTCTTCACAAGTTTTGCTATAAAACTGCTCTAAATGTACAGGGGTCAGCAGTTCCAGCCAGAGGCCTGCTCCCCAAAACCACAACCACAGGTGAGTCACAGGGAAGGAGTAACTACAGAGCAGAACGAGTTGCTCTTCTTGTAAGTAGTCAAAAGAAGATTTGTACATATATTTTCCCTTCACAACCAACTGATTTTAGACACCAGGAAGTCAGGAAACTAAGGGAATCCTTCCTGGTTACTCCCCAGTGTATCTTACTTGTATGAGAAACATCTGGTCTCAGCTCCCAGAACTGCCAGAGTGACCTACACAGGCTGTAGGCACCGATTATCCTCTGAGCAGGAGAGCAGAAGATGGAAAAAAAAAAACCCCTTCCCAAAACAAAAAGTATGGAATTGTTTGGGTTGGAAAAGACCTCCAAGGTCATCATGTTGAGTTCTCAAACCTCTGTTTTTACCCTCTCCTACCCAGGGAGGGTGGTGAGCAGCTCAGAGGTGAGTTACACACAAGCACCAACCAGCAACTGAGTGAACGCGGAGAAGATTCAACCTCCTGCTCCAACCCCCCTGTGTGCTGTGCTTCTCCAAATGCTTCAAGTCAACAGTCTCCAGGGAGGATTTTCTGCTGGCTGTGCTGCTCCACACAGCAGAGCAGAGAGCTGGTCCCCTCCACACGCAGCAACACACTGGCATGGACGAGTACTTACCATGGCTATTAATATCTAATTCACTGTTACACCACAGCCAGCCTGGCAGAGGCTCCCTCAGCAGCCAGGCACTGCAGTTCTAACCTAAACTAGTTCAGCAAAACTCAAGCCCTGTGGAAGTTTTGCAAAGCAGCAAAATAGGAAGTAACAAAGTTGTGTCTAACTGGAGGAGAAATACACATTGGGAGTGGGGGGGGTGT
>VWYK01054020.1:0-12808 GCA_013399775.1 Semnornis frantzii
GAATCTGCCTACATACTGTTTATTTCTAACCAGGAGTCTTACCTTGCAACTGGGCAATCTATGGCCTTATCTGTAGAGACTACTGCTGCCTATTCTCCTTAGAGGTGGTAGTGCACTTGTGCAAGAGAAATGGTGAAGCAGGTCTCTCATACCTTCCTATAAAATGACTGTTCTTGTTTGTAATAAGGTTGCAGCTCTGATTGTTTAAGAATTGGTATTTTATAGCTTGAAAAAAGTCCCTGTGTTTAGGGAACTGAAATAACCATCACCGTTTCCACTGGTACTATTTATTAACTTTGCTCTCTTGCAATTCTTTTTCAAAAGAGGATTCTCAGAGATCTTTGCCAGAAAGAACCCATGTGGAGGGGTTAAGGACTGCTTCTTAAACCCTAGAAAGTACATTTCCAGTATGTGATTTGCAGCACCCAGTTGCATCTGGCAAAATTTTGAGAATGTTCATTCTATTTCCTTTATTATCTAGCTTCAAGAGTGTGAGCAGATATGCTGAATGAGGTAGGTTGAGTAAAACCCAAGTACATAGTCATACTCATTTGCTCTGTTTGAACTTGAGCTTAAGGGGAAATTATTTTTACTTCGTTGAGAGTTCTGGAGCACTGTGCCAGGCTACCCAGAAAGATTGTGTTGTTTCCTTCTCTGGAGACTGTCAAAAGTCTCCTGGACATGTTCCTGTGCAACCCACTCTAGGTGTACCTGTGTTAGCAGGAGGGTTGGACTAGATGATCTCCAGAAGTCCCTTCCAACCCCTACCATTCTATGATTCTACAAAGCCAAAGCTTCCCAGGACTTTTCTTGTGTGCTTAGGTTTGGCAACTGTCTATATAATTGGAGTCTCCACTGCCATGACTTCTTCACAGTCAGAATTTCACATGGGAGGGAATCATAATGAGGCAAGCGACCTCTATCTCTATCACACTTAGGCTACTTGGCAGGGCTGGATTGATTATGATCAGATTATTCAAAGGAATGGGAGGGAAGACAGATAAACACAAATCCACAGCCGAATGTAATTGAGGTAAGTGATTGTGTACAGACAGTAAGACAAACTACACCTGTATCTTGCTCAGCAATAATAGTCCAGGTGTCTTCAGCAGGCAGTCACTGGGGGACAGGAATTCTCTGTAGCAGATTAGCCTGAAGGAATATAAAATACAGTGCCTGCCTTCCACACATGATGTAAGGCTTAATAAATAATTGCAGATTATTATTTGAAGACTCTGTCAGGAAAGAGGCTATTGCAAATGTGAAGTGCTATTATCAATCGAATGTGCTAAAAATACTAATTTCTTTGCCTCTGATAAAGCATCTTGTTAATGAGCTACTTCACAAATGTCTAAATGAATTCACTGTGAAATGATTTATTGTCATGCTTGCAATAAAGAAAATATAAACATGTCCCCAAAGAAGCACTCTCACTCGAGGAGCAGTCTTTGGCAAGGTTTGGAATTTCTGCTGGTATTTTAGCAACTCTTCCTTAATTCTGCCAAGGCACCTTGCCAAAATAAAGTAAGACATGGCCTGTATCTCTGTGTTTTTATTTAAAAACTGCTTTATTTTTGTGTGCATTGACTGTTGGGAAGGTTGGCTTGGTAAGTAAAGTACAGATAGTGAAATCTAGTTGCTTAAATTATTTTACTTCAAGCTATTTGCGATAAATTTTGGCTCTGAAAGAATTGGCTTATCAACATTGGATATTGCCTTCAAATTCTTTGATTGGAGACTTTTGTGGTAGAAACCTTGCCATGTAATTGAGGGCTGTAAGTGTGCTTTAAAAAAAAAAAAAAAAAGAAAACCATCTAGATTTTTGTCATTGTTTGAGACTCAGCAAGGAACTTTAAACATTCAAATACCACTCACCCAGATCTGCGGAAGAACTCTGGTGTACATGCAGAGACTTTTTCAGCTCTGGCTGCTGTATAGGTTGATCCTGAAGTGTGGAATCACTGCAAAGCTTATGAGGAGGAAAAAGTTGAAGATATAGCAGTTAAAAAGCACAGCCAATTCCCATCTATTTTGGGGAAATACCTCCTCTGGTAGTCTCATCTGAGTGAGAAGCTCACGGATTTGCAACACTAACTGGTAGATATTTTTCACTAGTGCTGTATGAGAGTATGTATCAGTTGTCACAGCTGGTATTTTTCCCAACACTTTTCTCCAATATTAGTGTCAATTTCATTGAATATTTACTCTGAAAAACACATTGGAAATATCTGCATTGGTATGAGTCTCAGCTGGTAAAGGTGGCAGCAGTTCCAGTGATGTTAATAGAGCTATGATGAGCAAAACTAGCCAGGGACCAAGTTTCTTAATGCTATATCCCTCTGCACAACTGTCATTTGCTAAACCATGTTTAATGTCCTGCCACAGCCTATTGCAATAACTGTGAATATTGGCCACTTTCAGAATACTCCAAACGTGTTATTTATATCATCAAATGTCCTTTATGAAATACAAAGCAAATTGTACAGACAACCTCCATTATTTCCTCGTGGCTGGAAGGCAAATCTCTCACTTTCTTTTAACAGAATATAACTTCTGTTGATTTATAGCTTTGCAGATGATTCTGTGTGTGATTGTTGAATTCACTGTCCAACAGGGACTAGAGAAGCTGTGTGTTTTGGCAAGTGCTATTCATCTTCTGTGCTTCAGTCCCCCCACCCCGTTATGTTATTCTGATTTCTATGTACTACAATAGCAATGATGACTCTAGTTGAACAGGAGGATGAGATTAGCAGTCCTGCCTTGTGTGTGGCAAAGCACTGCTTTTCAAGGCCTCTGGGAATCTCTAAACCCCTTGAACAAAATGCTCAGCCCTCCTGTCTCAGGTATGAGATAATGTCATTGCTACACGACTTTGGAGGTGGAGCTGGATTTTCAGTTTAGCTTCCCTGTCAGTTCCACAACCAGATAGCAGCTTTTTCTCCTTGTAAGTAGTTCATCTCTCCTGGGACTAAGATAGGGATATGAAATCTGACAGCAGCAGTGGTGGACACCAAACAGCTTATGAAGGCTATTTTGGACAGCCTAGAGTATGGAGTTGCACTCAGCCTTTCACATTTTGTACACAGAAAATATTAAGAGTTGGCCCCTGTGGGGTGGTAGTAGAAAGGGAAATATTTAAAGATGCCATCAGTAAACAAATGCATGAGCTTTAGGGAATGATTCTCCTTGAATGCACACTGAAATAAGGTTTGAGAAGTTTGGTTTACATATTCAGGGGAATGCTCAAAGACCCTACAGACTTCGATGTATTCTGCTGAAAGTTCTCCTTGCCATAACTTTATGTTGAAAAAAACAAATACTGGAAGCAATCTATGTGGTGGGCAAATCATTGCTTAGAATACAAGGCACAAAGAAATCAAAATGCTAGTCAGGGTGTTGGAGAGTTGAGGGGAGAAGCAGAGAGGAAAAAATCTAAACCAAAACCAAAATGTTTTCCAACAGATTTTTGTGTTTTGGATAGTTGTTTACAAAGTGCTTCAGGTGCATCTGATAGACTCACAGAATCACACAGAATCACAGGATGTCAGGGCTGGAAGGGACCTCAAAAGACTACCCAATGCAACCCACCTGCAGAGCAGGATCACCTAGACCAGACCACACAGGAACATGTCCAGACCGGTTTTTAATATCTCCAGAGAGGGAGACTGCACAACCCCCCTGGGCAACCTGTGCCAGTGCCTCACCACCCTCACTGCAACGAACTTCCTCCTGACATCCAGTCTAAATCTCTCCTCTGCCAGTTTAAATCCATTGTCCCTCATCCTGTCATTGCGAGACCTTGTCAATAGTCCCTCCCCAGCCTTCCTGTAGGCCCCCTTCAGATACTGGAAGGTTACTCTAAGGTCTCCTGGAAGCCTTCTCTTCTCCGGGCTGCAGAGCCCCAACTCTCTCAGCCTGTCCTCATAGGAGAGCTGCTGCAGCCCTCTGATCATCTTTGTGGCCCTCCTCTGGACCCACTCCAACAGTTCCATGTCCTTGTTGTGCTGGGGGCTCCAGAACTGTACACAGTACTCCAGATGGGTTATTTTTCATGTTTACACAAAACTTCCTCTGTCTCAACTTCCTCTCATTGCCCTTTGTCCTGTCATTGGGCATCATCCAGCAGAGCCTGGCTCCATCCTCCCGGCACTCACCTTTTCATATTTACGAACATGGATGAGGTCACCTCTCAGCCTCCTCTTCTCCAAGCTAAAAAGCCCCAGCTCCCTCAGTCTCTCCTCATAAGAGAGATGTTCCATGACTCTTCAAAGCAGATTCATTCCAAATGGTTAACTTCTGAACATAAGCAGAGATGGTACTGGAGTAGTTAGGATCCTATAGCATTTGAACCAAAACCTGACTTGTAAAATGTAGAGAGCATGTTATGAGATCTGGTATAGGAATGCAAGGAATAAATCAGTATATTTTCATGCTAGCATAACTTTGTCCCCCAAAGAGGTGCTGGTTACTAATCCTTTGAATGTGTTAGTGCATGCTTCACTGAAATTAAAGAATAGCTTGTAGATATACCTCACTTTACAAATTTTGTTCAATAAACCACAAGCACTTCAGAAAAAAAAAATGTCTTTTCTTAATTGTATGGCAGATAAATACTTATATTTCACACTGGGGAGATATTAGATGTTAATGTCTTCCTAGGACTAGCATGATTTTAGAGGAAATAGTGGGACTGTTGCTAAAATAGTAATACTTAAAAGTTGAAATCCCTCTGCTTTGCATTACGGTGTGATCATGAAATACAACATGAACAGTTTAACCCCTTTGTGTGGGTTAAAGCATTTATTTTGACTTCTCATCTGTGAAAACCTCATCCAAAGACTTTATAAGTGGAAGAGAATGGTGCTAAAACTCATAGTTAACCCGCCCACGAACACAGTGGAATTGCTCCTTCAGTGCAGCATTATTATTCTTTCTTTCAGTGGAGAGAGTCACTCCTTTCTTGCTTGTTGTAAGGGTTCATTTTAGATGTTATGCAACAAAAGGGCTTGTGAGCCTGAGCTGTCTTGCCTGGACAAGGCCTTGAGTGACCTGTACTAGTGGGAGGTGTCCCTGCTGTAAATGAAATGGATTAAAAATTAATAACTATATTATTTTTGATGCCCAGGCAGAGGTTGTTAATAACTATGAATACTGTTTATTAACATCAAATCTCGCCACAAAACTTATATACAAGGTTCAAAAACGCACGGTTTGGAAATTTATACATGCAGGGAACAGGCAAAACTGGAAGTCTTAAAGGCAACCAGCATAAGCAAACATTTTTACCGGCAGAGAAGGTTTGTGCAGTCACTTACACTGCTTGCAGTTAGTTATCCTGCTTAGCCACTGGATGGACGCAGGAAACTCCTTTCTGCTTATGGCAGAAGGCAATCAATGATTGCAAGAGGCTTGAAGTATTTACTCACAAAATATTATGGGACAATACCCAAAGCACATGGTGGGGCTGCTGCTGGGCGGAAAGCTGCTAGAGGTTTTGGAGCTTCCTCAGGCTCCTGGATGCTTCAGAAATGAGGCAGACAATCTCTGACCTGGTCCTGGCTCTCTTGGCAGCAGACATCTTGCGGTGTGCAGTCTCGGCACGGTCACGCTGGCTGTGCAGGCATGGAGGCATCAGAGCCTCAGCAGGCANCAGGGGAACGTGCCTGGGCAAGCCAGGACATCCACAAGCTCACTTGGCCTATTTAGGCCTACCATGACACCTGCCTATGGCAGGGGGTTGGAACTAGATGAACCTTGAGGTCCCTTCCAACCTCACCATTCTATGATTCTATGATTCTATGACATTGTCATAGTGCCTCTGTTGGACAAGAGAAAAAGCAGATCTTTTCAATACATTTTGTTCTGTGTTGCTTCTCTTTTTGCAGAGGCCTGCAAAAATAATGTTTATAAAACATGTACTGAAGGATATTTCCATCTTGCAAGAGAAAGATTGCAGCCAGCACTTGATGGAAAAATGTGTCAGGGCTATTCTTTTCTACATGTGTGATTACTAGGAACCTTGCAAACAAATGGAAGGTAGGCCAGAGGGGAAAGGTAGACATTATTAAAGACTTGGAAAATTGAAATTGCAAGGGTGATGAAGAGGATTGACCATCTAGCACTGGTGACATAACTCTCTATACATACATAGAGGGATAATACTGAGAGAATAGGGAACAATTATTCAAATCAAGGGCAGAGCAAGACAAAGGGGTTTAGGATATCAGAGGGGAAAATGGCAGTTTAACATTAGGAAATGCTTCGGGTGGAAGTGCAATAAGGACTATGGATGATGCTCTCCAGGGTAGCTGCATAGGATTTCCATCACTGAACTCGCCTAAGTGAAAGCCTAACCATCAGTCTGATGTAACAGATAGTGTTGTGCCCTAAAGTCTACCAGAATGAAAAGGCTTTCATGCTGCAAAACTTGATGTAAGAAGGTAATCCACAGAAAGCCGCAATGCTTTGCCTGATTAAGAGCCGCACAAAGGGTGCCATACTTTGAAACAAATCTTCAAGGGGTGCTGAGGTGTGTTAGAGCCTTTCCTAAAGGAGGAAATTCACTTACACAAATTGCAAGACATAGCAAATCTAGGGGGATTTTGCCTATCAAAATTCAGAAATGTTTGTCTCTTGCTCAGGGGAAAAAAAAAAAAAAAATAGTATAGCATATTCTTTTTATCTATGAGCTTTTTAAAAATTGATTCCTATGTTTTAAACCCCACAGAACTCTAATTTTCTGAAAACTATATTCAGTCCATTTACTGTTTATCTGAATTTAGCTCTCAATTGTATGATTTTTTTTTTCCACATTCAAATGACGAGCTATTTTAACCTGGTTGTGTTTTTTAAGCAAGCCTCCAAAAATGTGTCTTACATATGACTTTCCACAAGTGATATGAGTGCACAGAAACATTCAGGTTGGAAAAGACCCTCAGGATCACCAAGTTCAACCAAAACCTCTCATCTACAAGGTGCACCCTTAAACCATATCCCCAAGCACCACATCCAAATGACTTTTACACACATCAAGGCTTGGTGACTCAACCACCTCCCTAGGCAGCTCATTCTAATGTCTGACCACTCCTTCCCTGAAATTTTTTTTTCCTAATATCTAGTCTAAACCTACCCAGTCACAGCTTGAGGCCATTCCCTTTTGTTCTACCATTAATTACTTGAGAGAATGAGTCCAGCACCAAGCTCTCCACAAGGTCCTTTCAGGTAGCTGTAGACAGCAATGAGGTCTCTCCTCAGCCTCCTCTTTTTCAAACTAAGCATCCCCAGCTCCTTCAGTCAATCCTCATAGGATTTATTCTCCAGGCCCTTCCCCAGCTTTGTTGCCCTCCTCTGTGCTCTCTCCAGAACCTCCACATCCCCCTTGTAATGAGGTGCCCAAAACTGAACACAATACTCGAGATGTGGCCTCACCAGAGCTGAGTACAAGGGGACAATCACCTCCCTGCTCCTGCTGGCCAGAGCATTTCTAATACCAGCCAGGATGCCATTGAACATACAGTTTGCTCATATTGAGTACCTTGTGACTTACAGAATTATAGGAATAATTTCAATAAGTGGACAGAACATGCTATTTATGCATAGTGCCATAACAGAATCCATGAGCTTGGTTTGTTCTCCATATCAGTATTTCAGGGGAATTTTGGTCAAAAACAGCCATTCTGCTTCTATTAGTAATTACTCAGGCTCAACTGAAACTCAAAAAAAAAAAATGCTAATGACTTTAATGAATCAAAACTTTCACTGCCTGCCTGCTGCTACTTGTGTCAAGCTCCAGGGAAATTAAGGTGCTGACAGTGTTTGATGAACAGGATAAAATCACAATCCTCTCAAGAAACCAGCCTTAGAGCTGCAAATGTATTGAATGGCATAGCTTTCTTTGCTTAAGGAAAAGAGCAGTGGCTATCCAGTGTGAGGAAAGGGCAAGCTGCCAAAAAAAAAGGACCATCTTCAGTGTATTATGTAGTTATACAAAATACATAGAGTCATGGAATGGTAAGGTTGGAAGGGACCTCAAAGATCATCTAGTTCCAACCCCCCGCCATAGGTAGGGACACCTCTGACTGCCACAGGTCACTCAAGGCCTCGTCCAACCTGGCCTTGAACACCTCCAGGAAAAGAGCAGCCACAGCCTCCCTGGGCAACCTGTGCCAGTGCCTCACCACCCTCACTGCAAAGAACTTCCTCCTAACATCCAGTCCAAATCTCCCCTCTGCCAGTTTAAACCCATTACCCCTTGTCCTGTCATTACAAGACCTTGTCAATAGTCCCTCCCCAGCCTTCCTTGAGGTCCCCTTCAGATACTGGAAGGCTACTATAAGGTGTCCTCAAAGCCTTCTCTTCTCCAGGCTGCAGAGCCCCAACTCTCTCAGCCTGTTCTCATAGTAGAGATGCTCCAGCTATGAGCTAGCTATGTATTTTTTTGAATTTGTCAAAATTCTCCTAAGCACCTCCAGGTATTTTTTTGCATAAGCATCTTCTCTTCCTAGGTCTAAACAGAAATTAAATCTGCTCACAGGTGGCTTTTGAGTGTCCTGCTTCTGGTCTGAATAAAATAACTTGAAAGCTGAAAAATAAAAGCCTTGAGAAGAGAAGGCTCAGGGGAGACCTCATTGCTCTCTACAGCTACCTGAAAGGAGGTTACAGCCAGGTGGGGTTGGTCTCTTCTCCCAGACGCCCAGGGACAGAACAAGAGGGCACAGTCTGAAGCTGTGCCAGGGCAGGTTTAGGTTGGAAGAAAGTCTTTACAGCAAGAGTGATTTGCATTGGAATGGGCTGCCTGGGGAGGTGGGGGAGTCATCACCCCTGGAAGTGTTTAAAAGGAGGCTGGATGAGGCACGTAGTGCCACGGTTTAGTTAATTAGAAGGGTAGGTGATAGGCTGGACTCCATGATCTCAGAGGTCTTTTCCAACCTGGTTAATTCTGTGATTCTGTGATCTGCCCCAAGAAAATAATAAAGCAATAATTGTATCTAACCCAAGTTGAAGGCAAAGCAAGGCAATGAAGATTTGTGAGCATAAGACACCAGTAATAAAAGGATATTTTCAAAGGCATTTCTGAGGAAAAACATGGTAACAGTTTTTCCTAAAAGCTTTATATCCAGTCACCTTAGCTGAAGTCTAAAGCTTTTGGGCATGGATGAAAAACAAACAATACTCCAAGGACTTCTCACCAGTAAGTAAATCTCCAAATGGGGAAAATAGTTGTTTGTTGATTCCATAAAATGCTTCTCCTTCTCTTTCATGGGGAGGCTCCACCTTTTCCTGTGGCTTAAGTGTTTCTTTCAAATTTGTTTGACCATTATCTGTAGGATTTGGCGACAGGAACTTGCTGACTTTTGCTACCTCTCATTTCAGGTCTCAGCTGGGACAAGAAATGATCACCACTTACGAGCATCTGCTGGAAATCAATCCAAAGGACACATATGTGAGTACTGATGCATCAAAACTTTCCCTCTGTCACTGAAGTAGCCCTTGAAAACTTAGCTCACTGAAACACAAATGCTTTGGAATCTTGTCTTCTTGGCATGGCCTTTAAAAAGAGCTGTGGATTATTTAACCTGGAAAGATGCATTTTGAGAAGTTTGATTTTAAAAATCGTAGAATCATAGAATGGTAAGGTTGGAAAGGACCTCAAGGATCAGCTAGTTCCAACCCCCTGCCATAGGCAGGGACACCTCCCACAAGTACAGGTCACTCAAGGCCTCCTTCAACCTGGCCTTGCACACCTCCAAGGAGGGAGCATCCACAGCCTCCCTGGGCAACCTGTTCCAGTGCCTCACCACCCTCACAAAAATAGCACCTGTGACATGAAAGGGATGTGTTTAAAACAAAAAGAGGAATAAACATTTGCTCCCTTTGCATTTTCATGCAGAAATAAAGCTATCAGCAACATTGCTCTGGATGTCTTTTTAACCACTGACTTTGTACTGCATGAAAAGGAGTAGGAAATGCTTAATACAATCCTGACAAATGCTTAATAGAATCTTACCAAATTTCAGGAATATTTTCTATGTACAAAAAGACAGCATAATCTAATTACTTTTTTTCTGGCAGTTATTAATGAGCATCTACATATACATAGATAAAGTATTGATGAGATATGCTAATCTCCATGGAGATAAGAAAGAATTTGCAGGCTGGATTCATTTATAAGTCCATTGACAGTACACATTTGTCATTGATACATATCTAATAAACTATGTACAGAAGGCATCTTGATAACTCACTCCAAATAAAGTTTTTGCAGTGCTGGCATAATGCTTTAACTCATTCCCAGTGTACCTTTCATAATTTATAGCCGAGTGGGTTTAACCTGGGAAGGTCTCAGTATTCAGTAATAAATAGAAGCTGGCTCTTAATTTGGTATAAATACAACAGTGTAGACTTTGTAGTTATATTCTGCATGGACAGCAAGTTCACAAATCAATGTGTGCCAAGTATATCCAGTTCTTATTATGCACAGCATCTTACTGTACAGTGTAAATGTAGCACTCCTTAGCAAGCATGCCTCTCATAGCAACCAAAACATGAACATGGCTGAAGAGCTGACCAGAGTCTAAGCTGGTCATGTCAGTCAGCTCTTCAGACCCCAAGGTCCAGAAGAGATATTTCCTACCCTTTCAGATATACTTCTTTGACTTCTACACTGAACTGCAGCATGTGTTGCACAATGGCTGTTAAGGACCTTCTCCCTCCCAACTAAAACTTACCAGACCAGCTGAGATGACTTGGAAGTAAGATGAAGCTATATTTACAGCAAAGCTGTATTTACAAGCATATATATACACAATGTATTTACATGCAGTTACAATTATATACAGTTGAGAAATAATACAGAAATCCAGATTCCCTCCTGGACAAACAGAGAGGCCCAGAAGGGGCTCAACACCACCACCCCCCCTCTCTCCCAGACAGAAAACAATCAACAAAGCTTACTCGTTACCTGTGAGTGGAAGATATTAGAGCAGAGCAAAAGAGAAGTGAAGTGAGTAACCCCTCTGAAGCAAAAGAGGGCCAAATTGTTTGCACTTTGGTTTTATCCCTTCTAGCAAACAAATGTATGATATAGACTTTATCATTATTTTCTTTTTACAATCAATGGTCTCATTTCTCTCATTAGAATATTCTGAGTAGCCTCAAATCAGCACAATGGGTTATATAATCTACTCACAGTGTAGGGCAGTTTTTGTTAAAATCCCATCATGAGATCCAGTTAGTGATAGCTAATTCTGTTGGTAGTGTGTACTTCTTCCCCACAGCTAATCTGAAGGTAAAAGGTTCGTGACTCACTTATGGATTTAATTTATTTTTGTCACAAGCAATATATTATTATTGGATTCTTGATCAGGAACAGTCAGGTCACGTTTAAAAGACATAAGGAAAACTGATTTCTTTCACCTTAAAGAGTTCTCCTATTTTGTTTGTGGTTTGCTGATGGCCTGTCTTCTTTGGAACTGGCCAAAACTGATGCAACAGCTTTCCTGAATTGTTTGGAATAAATGTGGTTCCATGTGTGAAAGAATCAATTAAGCTCCATCCAACCCCTGATTAACTCCAAATGAATCTAGATAGGCTCCCATAAACTGCACAAGTAGGCCGTTCACAGGATCACAGGATGTTAGGGGTTGGAAGGGACCCAAAGAGATCATTGAGTCCAACCCTGAGATCGTTGAGTGCTGAGGATAACTTCCAAACTTCAGTGGAAGATAATAAGATTCATTCTTGTACTATGGAACTTTGATCATGTTGCTGGCATTCAAATTTGACAAATAATAATTTATTCTTGCCGTGTTCTCACTCTCACATCCCTGGAAGACCACCAGTTAGTTTACAACGGTGCATAGAGTCTTTATTAGGAAATGTCTTTGGAAAAGAAAACCCAATATTTTCACAGCATAGTAGAGTGTTTTTAGGCTTACCAACTAATAAAAATACAAGTCTTTCACATTTTTTTTTTTTTTACACTACTTAAAATGTAGGAAGAGGGAAAGAGGGGAAAATGTGTACTTGGATGATCTTATACTTGTTCTGCTTCTCAAAGGGTTTTGGTGTATCACTTCCACCTCTGATCAAGAGGGATTATCAGGATTTCTTTTCAGTGGATGCACAGTTCTAAACCAATTCTTGTAAGTGTGCGAACACAGAAGAATATTCACCTTCAAAGCCCAAAAGAAGACACAAGAGAAAGTGCATTTACATTTCAAATTTCTATTCTAAATCCCGCACAGGACACCTGAAAGAGTGAGGACTTTTACAAAATTTATATGAAGTTTTGGATCTGGAATACCAATATATTTCCTGTTGAGGGAGTGCATACTTCAAAAGTTGTGATCATCACTTGCCACATTTTTTATGCAGATCATTCTCTTGAAATAAGGCAGTTGATGATTTCTGCCTCTTGGGGATGTTCGAGACTTAGCCCACACTGAATTATAAGAGTTTGTAAAGAACCTTGCACTGTTACTCTTCTTACAGCATCAATTTGTGGATAAAGTTAGGGTTTTCTTAAAAGCTGGTAACCAACACTTCCCAAGCAGTTAAATTAATATAGAAAATTAAAAAACAAAAAAACGAACAAAAAAAAAATCAAAACCCAACCCAAACCAAACCTAAGCAATAAAAAAAAAAAAACCCACAACAACAACAACAACAAAACCCAACCCACATTTAAATGAGTTTGCAGCACAGTTATACATCAAAGTGTTACCAGTGTATTATACATCTCCCTTGTCTTTGGAATCTTCCTTGCTTGCCTTTCCCCTAAAAAGAAATCACAGAATATCAGGGGCTG
>VWYK01054022.1:0-51769 GCA_013399775.1 Semnornis frantzii
GGCAGGGCTGCTGAGTGCTGGGATTTGGTTGGAATTTCCTGAATTGCTTTTGCTGAAGCAGCACTGAAGAAAAAAAAATTTAAATGCTGCAACCTAGAGAAAAAGCAACCCACCCCCCAAAAAAAACCCAAACAACCAAAAAACCAAAAAACCACCCTAAAACCCAACAAATTAAACCAAAACTAAAGGAAATCAAATAAAGGGAATAAAGGGAGAGAGGAGGCCTGGCCTGCATTTGTTCTTGATGGCGCAAGTGCTCAGAAGGTTGCTGGAGGTCTCCATGGACCTCTGATCTGCCCGGGAAATGCCCACAGAGATGGGCCCCTTCTGCTCCCCATGCCATGCTCGGGGCTGGAGGGGACAGGCCCAGCCCTACCACCACTGGTACAATGGAGTCAGGAGCCTGGCAGGACGCAGGTGGCCGCAGCAGATGCTGGGAGAGGAGCTCAGCTGTACCCACATCCCACCGCAGCCAGTGGGACTGTTGCTGTGCCAGACCCACCGTGGCACCTACCAGGGAGGCCAGTGCTGGGCTCCAGGCGGGGTGGGACAGCCAGGGACAGGTGTGGCAGCCCCCAGCAGCAGGGAGGGGGCCTCTGTGCCCTCCTTGTTTTTCTGTCTTCAGGGTCAAGCAGGGGAACGCTTATTTTCATGAAGCATTATTTTACAAGGATTTGTTTAAGGGAAAAAGAATCCCATGTTAAGGGATTGCAGCTGTGAAAATACAGTTTCTGCTAAATAAAAGAGGAGAGCAAACCCCTGAATCAGCTATTTATTTGTTTTCCTTACCTGGGATGACCCCTGGGCCTCCATCTCTACCTCCCTCTCTTCCCAGCTCTCTCTTCTCCCACCTGGGCTTTAGTCACTCCTGCTCCTCCCTGTCTGGGCTGTACCCATGGGGAGCTGCTCATGGCTCTGCTAAGCCCACACCACAAGAGCAGCACCCTGAAGCCCTTGCAGCAGGGTGCTGTGGAGCATTTACAAATGTGCCCCTGTCCTTCTGTGAGACCCCAGCCCCTGGGGAGGCAGAGGACTGGAGGGACACTGGAGTCAGAGGGAAAGGAGAGGTGGGACAAGGTGATCCAGCTGCTTTGGCTCTGGCCATGGATGAGAAATGGAGTCCCTTTGCTCCATGCTGATGTAACCAGTTGTAATTTGGCATCTCTGGATGCAGGCTCAGCACCTGGCCCATGGTCCAGACAGGTTGTTCTACCTGCCCTCGCTGTCCCAGGATGCTGGGGGGCAGCAACAGGCTCTGCCCTGACAGCCTCACGCACATCTCTGTCCTCAAGGAAAAGGGGTCTCTGGTGCTTCTCTGTCCCCGCAGCAGTGCCCAGCAGCAGGGCAGGAGGCCTCATGTTACCCTGGCTCTCCAGACGGTGAGTTAATAAGAGAATAAAATGGAAACATCTGGAGCCTCATATGATGGATAAAGTGTGCAGGACGTGTCTGTGAAGAGGCTCTTTCATGCCTGAAGTCTCCTGCGTTATGAAATGATAATTAATCACAAGGAGCAGCCCTGCAGTGTTCTCCTCTCCCAGGGCAGGTTGCAGACACTGGCTGGTTCATGCTGTGGAATGGGGCTGCTGCCTCTGCAGCAGTCTCACCTGCCTGTTGTCCTGTTGGATCAGGACTTCTTCAGTATGGCCAGCAGAAGTCCCACAAGGACTCATCTTTTTCCCACCTACAGCAGGGGAGATTTTGGGGGTATGCAGAGGAGATGCTTGGGAATACGGAGGGAAGATGCTCCCAAGCACAGCCCCTCCTGGCCCTGTCACTGTGTGACCAGACTCACGTCATTCTATTGCCCATGACAGGCTCTGGGTGCTGAAGTACAGCACCAGGCTGGGCACCATGGCCAGCCAGGCTGCCATCCTTGAGGTGCAGCTCCAGTCCCCCTGGCACAGTTGGGGAGTTCAACCACGGCCGCTCCCTTTGGAAAAGCCAGGTCCAAGCGGGAGCAGCTGAGCCAGGAGGGTTCATACAGGGGAGCACTTGAGGGGTCCCTGAGATGGTGGAGCCAGGACAGGAATTGGCAGCACCACACTGCTCAGCTCTGGAGGGGGAGTGGGAGCTCAGCACAGCTGCAGCCAGTGTGGCGGTGGCGCGGCACCGAGACCCTTGGCACAGCTTCAGAGCGGGCTGCCGGCCCGCAGGCTGAGCAAGTGTCTGCTCCCCTGGCAGTCGGTGAGCAGACGTGTTAAAAACCCCTGGCACGCCATGAAAGCTCTGGGAAGGGGGGAAAAATTCTCACACTTAAAGCATGAGAAAGGAGACAAGAAATGTCACCTTGTTCTCCAACCAGCGTGAGGGCTCTCGGGCAGCCAGAGCCTGTGCTGCCTCCCTCGCTCCAGGAGCAGCCCATGGCTTGTGCTGCTTGGGCTGGTGAGCTCCTAGAGAGCTCCCTGCCTGCAGCTCCCCTCCATTCCCAGCACAACGGGGCTGCCGCTGCTGCCCCGTGCCATCCTCCTTTCCCTGCGGCATCCACGCCATCCCTCCTGGGCACAGCCGTGCCCGCAGACCGGGCAAGGGGGGACCTTCCCCTGAGCGTGCCCCGTGCACACACCCGGGGGCTTGCTCACGGAGCCACAGCTGATTTATGGCCTCTGTTCTTTAAGTATTAATGATGACCCTGGCAGGCCTCGCGCCTGCTCCCTTCAAAGCTAATTATTTTCTGAGTCAATAGATGTGGTCCGTGGGGGATCTGCGATCGTGGTTGAAGGTCACTAAAATGGAGAACTTGTTTAAACGCGCGGTAAAAGCTGTACCAGTGTGGGGCTCAGCCTGCCGCTCGCTGGCCTTCGCCCCACCTGTCCCCACACCTAACCTGAGGCCTTGCCAGCCCCCCACACACACGTGAGGGTTTGCTGGGGCACAGGGATGAGGCAGGATGGGGCATTTGATGCACTTCAGCTCTTCGCCCAAGCTCACTGCTATGGAGCCATCCCCATCCCTGTGCTGCAAGTGGGACCTAGGGACCAGCTCGGCAAGCCGCGGCAGAAGCTCCCCCTGGGCTGCGGTGAGCAGCAGCGAGCTCGTCGCATGCTTGCCTGGTTCAGGTGGACACCGCAAAGAGAGAACAAGCAAACAGGCGGCACGCATGGGTGGGCTGGAGCGGGGTGGGTCTGGACGCCGCCGCGTCCCATCGAGCCGCTCCATCCTCCGGTCATTTACAATACAAAGTAACGCGGGGAGGTTTTCCAAGCCCAACACGGGGCTGGACTGACTCCAGCGGGAGGTAGATGGTTGGGGTTTGTGCTACGCATGCTTTAAAAATAATAATAAAGTGAGTAAAAAACCGAGAAGGGACTGTTGAGGAGAGCAGTGAGCGCGGCCGTCTCTCTGGTCTGCCAGAGCCAAAGGCCGCGCAGCGCCGGAGCGCGGCGGGGAGAGCTCTGGCACAAGCTGGTCCTCGACACCCGATCCCAGCCCCAAGAGCTGGGCGCGCCCCGTGCCCGCTGGTCCGCCCAGGGAACAAGAAAACATTTTCCTTGACGAAACGAAAACACTGCAGCCCATCTGCAGCAGTCTCTGGCCACCCCCGCGGCGCCTGTCCCCTGCGCCCAGCGGGATGGGCACGGCATGGCACTGCGTGGCGTGGTGCATCGCCTTGCGGTGCCCTCGGCCCGGGGTGGCTGCAGGTGCTGGCTGTGCTCCTCTGTTCTGCGTTGCTGCAGCCTAATGAACGCCCGGGCTGGGGGCTCCGCGGTAATTAACTTCTGCTGTGTTAATGACTACTGCAGGGGTGAGTGAGGGTGAAGGGCTGAAGGAAAGGCTGCGGGCAAGCAGCTCTTGGTAGCCACAAGTCACCTGGCACAGGCGAAGCTCATGGCACCCATGGTAATGCCTGATGCGGGAGAGGGGCTGGCACTGGGGGACCTGAAGAGGAAGGAGCCCAGGGATGAGTGTGCAACAGCTGGTGCCAACGCAAGTCTCTATGCCACTTTGCTGGGTGTCAAGTGGCTGCTCTGCAGATGCTGCAAAAGCAGCTTGGGTGGTTCCTCTCTGGTTGGACTTGCCCCCTGGCACTCCTGATCCATCTGTGATGTGCTGAGTGTGGGGAGCATGCGGGCACCTCTTGCTGCCCCATTGTGTGGGCCAGGTGATGTCCTGCACTGGGGTCAGGCTGGCACTTGAGCCATGGCAGGGACCTGTGTGGTGCACGATGGCTGTGGCACATGCTGCCTGTGGTGCTCACTGCCCAGGTCCAGTGATGGTGCTGCCAACAACACTGGTGCCACCACTTGATCCCACAGCACCCAGGTCAGGGCTCAGCTCAGGGATTAATGACCCTCCACGTGTGTGCCAGGAGCTCAGCGAGCAGGAGCGTGCAGCAGGTCACAACTCAGGGCTTAATCCCTCACCTCCAGCTGTCAAAACTCCTGTGCCGAGCATCACAGAGCCCTGGCTGATCGCTGCCGACGCGCCCGGGGGTGAGGCCATCCCTGGGGAATGGTGGCACTGTGGCATGTGGAGATCTGGACAGAGACCTGGTCTCTGGACAGATCTACAGCATCTTGGACCTGGGACTGGGTAGAAAACCCTGGCCAGAAACTGCAGGAGCAGAGGGTTTCTGCCTGGCACGTGAGGCTCAGCCCCACTCACCACATTCCCTCGCTGGTGCACAGCTGGGCTGTGCCCCTGCGCACACATGGAGGCAAGTGAGACCCAGGGGTCATGTTCCTCCCTCACCCTGGCCCCAGTGGATGGTTTCTGCACCCCGAGCTCCCCGGTCTCATCCTTCCCCCCAGCCCAGCCTCAGCTCCACCGAAATACCAGACTGTGCCGAGCATTAATAGCAGGGTTGCCTGCCAGGTGCATAGCTGGACCAGGCAGCTCGCACATGCCAAACCACAGGTATTTTATGAGACGTTTCCTGTTATGAAGACATTTTTGTAGGGACTCATTCTTTTCCCTTCTTCTTCTTCCCCTCTCCTCCTCNGACCCTGATAGTCAAAAGCCAGAGCAGAGCAAGGGCTGGAGCTGGGGTCAGCAGTGGAGGTGGCGGTGCTGGGGGGGTACCATCCCTTTTTGGTGTGCTGGCAGCCACTGGGCAGGGTCTGGAGCCCCTCTCTGGAGTCTGGGCAGGGCCTATGTGGGTGTGGTGGTGGGGTCCAAACTGCCACATGAGCCCTGGCTCATGCCACAACCTGGGCACAACACACAGATCCTGGTGTGAGAGCCCAGACACCTTGGGGAGGGCCACAGGCTGTGAGCCCCAGAAAGCTGCAAGAGTTTTGGGGCAGCTTCAGGGTCCTGGTCAGCCAGAGCAACCTGGCTGCAGGGACATATGAGCTCTGTTGGGGGGGCACAGGCTGTTTGCCTGGGTTTGTGGGTCAGACACTGCTTTGCCCTGCGTGGAAACAACAATTCAAAGAAACCTGCTAAGCCTGGAGGGGCCTGCAAAGAGCAAGTCCCATCCCAGGGAGTTTGTGGGCAAGCAACCATCAGATGAAGACATCAAACCCCCCAGCCTCATGCTGGGGTCACCAGTTCAATTATAACAAGCTGTGGTCTGGGGCAGGAGTGCTCTGAGTGGCCAAGACAGCTCACCTGGGGGCCACTGATGGGATGCATGGGGCAGGGATGCCCCAGAGACCTGCTAAGAGCTGAGGTGCTGGAGGTGCTGGAGCCCACTGCTCCTGCACAGCATCACAGCAGAGATGTGGCTGCATCTGGTAAGTGAACACAGGGATGCTAAGGCTGCTCCAGGCCCTGCTCTCTGCCCCACGGGAAGGAAACCTCATGAAGAGGGATGCAGTAGGAGAGCAGTGGGAGGCCATAGCAGCTCTAGGGCAGTCACAGCCATGGGGAGACTGTGGTGGCACCATGGGGAGATCTGTGGTGGCTTCGGAGCTCGATTAGGAGGACCTGTGCTGGGCATCTCCTCCTGTCTCATCAGGACTCCCAGGGCAAGCCCAGTAGCATGTTCAGCCACTTCCTCAGCTCCTAAGGATCTATCCCTGGGGTGAAACTTGGGATGGAGGGCACCAGAAATGCCCAAGCTGCCAAGAGCAAACAGGGGGAGATGGTAGGTCTGACCCCCTGGACCCTCATTCCTCAGTGGATTAGGTTTTAAGCAGCAAGCTGCTGCTCGGCAGGATCTGTCCATGTGACCATGTCCAGGAGCTTCTCCTGCTCCAGACCTCAATGCCACCATCCCAGTCCCTCCATTCATGAGCCCCAGTGCCCAGCTTTCCTCCTGCCACCTGAAAGAGTCCAAACAGCAACTCTGAATGCAATGAGAAGCCTCAACTGTGGCACCTGCCCTCCTGCTCCAGCCACAGTCACCTGGCACCATGGTAGGAAGAGGATCTGGAGCAGCAGAAGCTCAAGAGGACAGCATCTCCTGTGCCAGCTCCTGATGCCACCAGGAGAGCTGGTGGCACTGATTGGCAGCTTATTCTCTGGCACAGCATTGCCACTTGGTGTGCCCCACAAGGCTGTTTTCCCAGGCCTAGCACCGCTGCTCCTCATTGGCACCACTCTGCTGCCATCCCAACTGCCCAGATAGTGACAGATTAGGGAGAGAACTTCTCCTGTGTGAAACACCAAAGAGCACAACCCCAGCAGCCACTGCCACCAGCGAGTCCAGGGGTGGGAACCTGCCTTGCAGAGGTTATCCTGACAGTCATTTAATGCCAGGGGTTGAAATCCCAGCTCCCTGGTTTTATTGGGTCCTTTGGTCTCCATTCCCTTCTAGCACCCCCTCAGGTGACCCTGCCAGCACCTGGCTGGTGCCCATGCTCTGGCAGTTGTCCTCACTCACACGTGCCCTTCACAGAACCCCTTTGTGACAACATCCTGGTGAAACCAACTTCACCCTCAGAGCAGCATTCCCTTGGGGTTTCAGCATCTAGGGGGTGAGCCCAGGGCCCAGTCCTTGTCCCCCAACAGGCAAAACCCCAGTGGGGGCACCCCTGGCTGCAGCAGCCTCCCCCATCCACCACAACCCCTTCTGCTGGGTTGTATCCTGGGCTGCCATCCTTCCCCATCATGGTCTGGGGGACAGGGCTGGCCGCGTGGTGTGGCCGCAGGTGATGGGGAGGTGCTCCAAGGTCCCTGGGGGTCAACCCAGGCAGGTGCTGTGGCACCGGCAGGCTCCAGGCACGGGGTCCCTGCCGCCGCCCTGTCGCCAGGCCGGCTGCTGCGCCACTTCTGGGGTTAGAGGTGGCAGTGGGGGGAGAAGAAATCTTGTTTGTGCTTCTCTAATATCTGCCTTCTGTTTTGCATTTGCCTCTCTTCAAAGATAGGAGCCGCCTCTGCCAAGATTCCTGAGGAGATCTCCTCAGCAATGCCGACCACGCTCCCCACCGCACTCAAAGAAAACAAAAGTCAGGCCAAGGATTGATATGAAATAGTTTAAAAATGAGAAAAAGCTGCCTCAGAGCTAGGTTTACATTAAAGAAATTTCAGGAGCGGCAGCCTGGGCTGAGCCCCTCCCCGGCGCAGGGGCGCGGGGGGATAGGGTTACCTGCCGGGGCAGTGGCCTTGTCCTGCCTGCCTGCCCTGGCCTCGGCGGCTGCTGCCTGCCTGTGCCCAGGGGTCTCACCAGGGCAAGGTGCTTGCTTTCCAGGCGCGGCGATGTAGCGCAGAGTTCCTGGGCACGGTGGTTCCCAGGTCTTCCCACTGGCACCCGTCTGGGCAGGGCAGGCATAGTGACCCTCCCCGCCCCACTTCGCTCAGCAAATCCCCTCCCTGCCATTCCCCACCCCTTCCCAGGACCTCTCCCAGGGTCTCCCAGGCACAGCTCCCAGCAAAGAGCATCCTACCGAAGACTGGTACCTGCTGGGCAGTGAGGTGGGTAGCAGCATCTAGGTGAGCTGTAGAGTGCCAGGGAGGAGAAACAGGGGCTGCAGCCTTGGGGCAGGCGGCACTCCCTCACCTCCCTTGCGCTTGGCTTGCAGGGGGCTGCTGGGGGTGGGGGTTAAAGCATGCAGCTTTCTTGCCCTTGCAGTCAGCCCAGTAAAGAAAATGTGTGGCAGCTCCCCTGTGGTTGGCAGGGGCTTCCAGCAGGATGGATCCTTACCCTTTGGTGCCCCAAACCTCCCCATCCCACTCCTGTGAGCACCCTATCATTGCCTTCTCCATTGTTCCCATCCCCCATCCTGCTCCCANATCATCCCCATCCCCTCCCCATCCCCTCCCGCCCGCGGGGGTCGTGCACCGTGCAGGAGTTTTCCTGGCAGGGCAGCGCCGGAGCTGCTCAGAGGCGTTCGCGGCGCGGGGACAGCGCAGATTTTTTCAGGCAGCATTTTGGTTTCTGTTCGTTAATTTAATTGAATTTGTGTGAGCCGAGCCCAGCCTGCCCGAGGTGTTCAGTGGAAACTCTGACAAGACGCTACCATAAACCGCGCTGGCCCCGCGCTGCCGGCTTGGGTTTCATCTTTCCCCCCACGCTCCCTACCGCCTGTCTCAGCGTGGCCAGCGCCACAAGCTCTGAGCGCTGCGGGGCTCCTGATGCCCATCCCGGACTGCTGATGATCGCAGGGTACCGATCCCGGGGGCAGCAGCACCCCCTCGCACCCTGCCTGTGCCTGTCTGTCCGGATGGATGCTGGCTGTGCAAAATCAAGCTGACTGCTTCCCAGAGCTCTGCATGGAAAAGAAAATGTCCCCATCACTGTCACAGGATGTTTCCACATCGCTGAATCAGCTGCTTTGCTTTTTCCAATTTGAGATTTTAAAGTTTTTTTCAGTTTCCACATTTCCTTTGTCTCGCAGCCAAGAGTCTCCCAGGGCATTCCAGTGCCACTGCTTTCCTGGGCATTGTGCCAATGCCTCTGTTCGCCCCCAGCTCTGTGGCACGGACAGCAGAAAGTCCTTGGGGCAGCTCTGCTCCCCTCCTCCCTCAGGGTCCTGGGGTCTCAGCCAGCAGGATGCCATGCCCCAGGAGAGACACACAGCTTCACCCTTCCCACAGGCACCATCTTTGCTTGTCACGAACCAAGAGCTTTTGACCCCAGGCGATGCCACTGTGTCACTACTCAAAGCCACAGTCTCATTACCAGGCTCCTAATTGCCAGTGCAACCAAGTATCTCATTTAATTGGCTTTAAAGGGTTACAGACTCCCTTGCCTGCCCCTGGATGAACCTCTGCAAATACAAATCCCCTTCATCTCCTTCTGACACAGCACCCATCCACCAGAGCTGCCTGGCAGAGCCAGGCCTGGACTGCAGTAGTGCAGCCCAGAGGAAAATGGGATAGATTTTGTGTGCCCCAGACCATCCCAAGGGAAAAGCCACTTCTGAACCCAGGCTGGAAAAAAGAACTGGAGGAGCACCTAGGGCAGTGCCAGGAGCAAGCTGGTTGGGAATGGCAACAAGGAGCTGGTGACCTTTGCAAGATCCAGGGTTTGGAGTCCCAGAGCTGGCCTTGCCTCCCTGCAGGGCACAGAGCATCTGCCCAGGACATTGCTGTTACCACTGACCCTTTGCCAAGCAAAACTGGGAGCCTGGAGTCCAAGCAGCAATGGGAATCAGCATGGGACACATTGAATATTTTCTGATTTTTCTGCCAGGTGGCAGCCCTCAGACATGCACCCAATGATACTCAGAGTCATGTCTGTGTCCCCATGTCCCTGCAGCCTCCTAGGGTATGTTTTGCTGGGGGATGGGATGGAACTTGCAGTGGTGATGGCGCAGAGTCATGCCCTGTCCTTGGAGCACTGGGGTGCAAAGTCAGGGACCAGTTCAGTGCTGACTGGGAGGCCTGTGCTGGCCATTGTGGCCAGCCAAGCTGGGTGCAGGGGCCAGGGACCACACTTTTGTTTAGGCTCCAAGCTGGAACAACATCTAGGTCCTCTTTTCCAGGCAGAGTTTTCCTCTAGGCTGTCTCCTGTGGGAACCTTCCTCTGCCCCCACTAAGGACCTGCTGCCCAAAGAGGGACTCGTCTTGCCCAGGGCCACAGGGGCTGGCAATGACACAGCACTGAGCCAGTGAGGACAGCCTACCTCTTCATGGGGCACAGGTGCTGGGAGGCTGCCAAAATGCTCAGGGTGGGACTGGCACCCATTACCACTCCCCCAGTACCAATCCCATTTGTTCCCCTGCACTGGGGAACAGAACCAGAGAGCAGAACTGACCTGGGGAGCAGAACCAAACTGGTGAGAAGAGTCAGACCTGGGGAGCAGATCTGATCCTAGGGAGCAGAAATGACTTGGGGTGAAAAACAAGACTTGGGGAGCATGAACCAGAGCCAGGGGGCAGGTCTGCCATGGGGCAGGTGCTGGCATGTTGGTTTCTGCCCGCTAGGAAATGGTGGGCACATGGCAGTCCCAGCTTGGGTGAGCACTGGACATCTGCTGCGGGCACCAGCACTGCTGCACTCAGCTGCCATTTATGAGCCTTCACATGTGGCAGTGAAACATGGGAAGAAAATTAAATGACCTAGTCAGGTTTACTGGAGGACAATTTGAACAGAAATGCCAAACAAAAAGAGAAAAGAATCCCAAGGAACCCTTCAGCCTTTGACCTCAGAGCTATTGTGCAGGAAAAGAGCAAGGAAAGCATCTTGGAGGCACTGGCAGGGCTGGGGGTGGTAGCAGGCAGTGCTCCCTGATGCCTGCCCAGTGTGGGGTGTCAGTGACCTGCCTGTAGGAAGGTCAAGGGGCACCCCAAATCCCCTCACTTAAGTCTGCAGCATCAAGCAGAGGCAGACAGAGTGAGGACCCCTGGATGGGTCATGCCCCTGTGCTTGGCTCCTGGTGCCAACTCCTGCCCACTGCCACATGCTTCTATCTGGAAGTTACAGCTGCCCCCTCCCACAATCCCCACTGGGCTGTGCTAGGCTGGACTGTGACCCCAGACCCCAGAAAGCAAATGCCACACAGGGCCAGTGTCCCACGGCCTCTGAGCATCCCCATTGGTCCCAGACCAATGCCGCAGTGAAAATGCAGCATGTGGCCAGTCAGCCGGGCACGGGAGGTGAAGCTGGCACCCTCCTTCCAGCTCTTCTCCATCTACCAGAGATGGACAAGGGGCCATTTGGCCGGAGTCGTGTCCCTTGTGCGTGGTGCCCGGCACACACCGTGCCCCGGAGGTGCCCTGCTCCCCTGGCAGGGCTGTGGCACAGGCTCCTCCCCGGAGCTGATCCCCCTTTTGCACGGTACCACACGCCTGTGCTGCTGGCAGACTCAGAGATGGCTGCTGCCCACCCATGGGGCATCCTTCCATCCTGGGGACAGCCAGCTTCAGGGGACACATCCCATCGGGAGGCAGGAGCAGGGACAACTGCTGCGGGAGCTGACAGGGAGACTCAGGACATTGCAGGGCGTCTGGGATGGGAGCTGGGGAGCGGGAGGGGGGGCGGGCAGCACCCACCCCGGCTGGGGCCATCCCGACCAGGCTCGCCTTGGCGGGGCGCGGGGCTATTTCGGGAGCTTTCAGCACCACCCCGAGAGGTGTTCGATGCTATTATTTATAACACCCCTGGCGCCCGCCCAGCTCCAGCCGCTCGTATGCAGGAAAAAGCCCTGCGGAGCCAAGACAAACGGAGCCAGCAGCATCCCCGCGCCGCAGGAGGCAACGGCGAGCGGGCCAAGGATGCTCCTGCTGCCCCGCCCGGCCCCAGGCTGCCCGCCGAGATGGACAAGCCTTGGCAGCATGGTGCTGGGGGCTGGGCTCTCACAGCACAAAGCTGCGCAGCCACCTGGGTGGACCTCGATGTGCTGGGCATGCTCTAGAGCAGGTAGGGGGCTGTTGACAGGACCCCATCTACTGACCCCAGCACAGGGGCTGCTGCTGTCAGGAACCTTCATGTGTGCCATGGAAGTGCCCATGCCCTGCTCGAGGACTAAAGAACCACCTTGGGTAGCTGCAGCTGCCATGGGATCCCCAATGCTGCAGCTGCTCCCCACTTCCCACCCTGCTCACAAGCGCTCTGCTGGTACAGTTGGCCCCGCTCGTGGTCAGGGCTGCTGTGGGAGGAAGTACAGGGCAGAGAAGGAACAAATTCCCACAGCTCCTAATGAGTTGCTGAGCTTGGGTGACTGGAGATGAGGGTAAGGGTCTAGCCCCGTCCAGGGGGACAAAGGGGCTGCCCCACAGATGGGACTCCCCTGGCACTGGCTCCAGCCCTCAGCAGCGTGGCAACAACCAGGGTATTGTCAGTGTGCTGCTAGGGACACGAGTGTGCCGGGGAATTCCAGCGGCCCGGCGCTTTCTGCCTGTCCCGACGGCTTTCCCAGCCCGGACTAATCCCGTAAGATGCCCAGTCAGCACAGCCCCGGCTCTGCAGCTGGCAAGGAGGGATGGCAGCTCCCAGCCCCCTGGCCCCCATCTCGCCTGGGCAGGGTCACAGGCACTGGGTAACACAGCCCCAGCAGTTGGCATCCTGCCCAAGGTGGGCGCAGACAGAGGCACGGCGAGCGCTGGCTCCGGCGGCGTCGCGGGGCGCGGTAACGGAGTCCGCTTGCCGGGTAGTTGTTGGAATAACAAATTGTATCATCCAAAAAAGCCAAATCACAAAAGGGGATCAGCTTGCAGCCCGCCTCACAAAAGCCCCCTGTCTGGAGGCCCCCCGCGCCCCCAGTCTCCCAGAACAAGCTCCCTGTAACCAAAGCAAACGGCGCTCCCCACCCGCCGCTCTCACGCTCCCGGCAAGCACGGAGCCAGCGGTTCGGCCCGACCCGGCAGCTGGCAAGCTCCAGCGCCCATCTCGCTGCCTGCCCAGGGCATCTTTGCCGGCCCCAGCTTGCTCTGCCCTGCCACAGAGCTGCTGACCTCTCATTCTCAGGAGCCTCATCCAGCCACCAAAACCAAGTGGTGCTGAGGGCTGTGGTGCAGCACCAGGGTTGGTGGAGTTACAGAATGGTTGGACTTGGTCATCCTGAAGACACTTGCACAGAATGGCAGGGGCTGAAAGGGTCCTCTGGAGATCCTTCAGTCCAACCCCCTTGCCAAGGCAGGCTCACCTAAAGAGAGTCACACAGGAACATGCCAGGTGGGTTTTGAATGCCTCCGGAGATGGAGACTGCAGCACTTTTCTGGGCAGCCTGCTCCAGTTCTCCATCGCCCTTAAATGAAAGTTTCTCCTCGTGTTCAGATGGAACTTCTTACGTTCAGGTTTGTGCTCCTTACCCCTTGTCCTGTCTCTGGGCACCAGTCATAAAGAGACTGGGTGGTGTGTGGAGGACTCTGGGCTCGATGTGCCCCCTCTCCCCACGCCGTGCTGGTGGAGCCCCCCTGCACTGGTGCAGCCCCCATCTCTTGGGGTCAGCAGCAGACACGCAGAGGAACAGAGCAGCCCCAGCTCCGGCACGGCTTACACAGGAGTCGGGCGGAGCGAGCCTCGGGCTTCCCGGCAGCGGGATGAAAGATGAGGTTTGACACCTGCTAATGCCTCTAATCCTCCTTCTGCTCCTCACCCTGAGCTCTCCAGCAGGCTTGGAGCCCACCAGCCAGGCGGGAGGCAGATTTACAGCCAGCGAGCCTCTGGGAGTGCCTGCGAGCACAGCAGGGAGCGATCCCAGCCCAGCCACCCGAGCAGCCAGCCAGAGCCATCAGCTGCTTTCCAAGTCCCGTGGGCACATCCCATGCCTGTGCTTGTGGCCAGACGTTCGAGGTCACCGGGGAAGAGCCCAAGGTCATGACTGCAAATTTGCATCCTACAGGGACACATTACAGGAGGTGCCCATCTGGGTCCTGTGCTGGCAGGCAGCAAGAGGGGAAAGTAGCTGATGGAAGGAGAGCCAAACCCCTTCCCTGTGGGGCTGCCCTCCAGAACAGTGGGCTCTGGGGCTGTTCCCTGACCCCTGGGAGCAAACTCCATCCCATGTCAAGTGCCCCTCAGCAGCTGGCCTCACAGCGGTCTTGCCATTGGAAAGGTACCTCCTGCCATGTCTCCAGTAGCCCAGCAAGGAGGTGGGCAGAGGCTTGCTTCTCCCACAGCCTGGCTGCCACTCCTGATCTGGGAGCAGCTCTCCAGCCTCCAGCTCCAAAACTCATTGGAACTCTTTGCAACCTGTCACCTGAAGAAGACTGTTTGGGTTCCAGCTCAGGTTTCAGCCCTGGATCTGCTGCCACCAGCCAGGGAACAGACATTGAAGTAAGTTATCCCGGGAGGTGGTGGAGTCACCAGGACTGGAAGTATTCACCAAATATGTGGACATGACACTTTGGGACACAGCCTCAAATTACGCCAGGGCAGGTTCAGGTTGGGTATTAGGAAGTTCTTCACAGAGTGATTGGCATTGGAATGGGCTGCCCAGGGAGGTGGTGGAGTCACCGTCCCTGGAGGTGTTTAAAAGGAGGCTGCATGAGGCACTTGGTGCCAGGGGTTAGTGAATTAGAAGGGTTAGGTGAGAGGTTGGACTCCATGAGCTCAGAGGTCTTTCCCAACCTGGTTCATTCTGTGGTTCTGTGAAAGGTCAGGCCAGTGCCAGTGTGCTGCAGGGTCATGGCAGCCTGCCTGGGTGAGTCAGGGTGTCACAAATCTTTGTTTCATAGAATCACAGTATTGCTTTGGTTGGAAAAGACCTCTTAAGACCACTGATTCCAACCACCAACCCAACACCACTGAATCACTGAATCAGAGTGAAGAAGTTTGGGAAAGACCTCTGAGGTCATCGAGTGAACCTCTCACTTAACTCTTCTAATTCACTAACCCCTGGCACTCAGTGCCTCATGCAGCCTCCTCTTAAACACCTCCAGGGATGGGCACTCCACCACCTCCCTGGGCAGCCCACTCCAGTGCCAATCTCTCTTGCTGTGAAGAACTTCCTCCTAACATCCAGCCTGAGCCTGCCCTGGCACAGCTTGAGGCTGTGTCCTCTTGTTCTGTCCCTGGCTGCCAGGCAGCAGAGCCCAACCCCAGCTGGATACAACCTCCCTTCAGGCAGCTGTAGAGAGCAATGAGCTCTGCCCTGAGAGATAACCGCTCCTGAACTGCCATATCCCCTGGCAGGGGAGGACAGGAGGGGGCTGCCAGAGCTCCCGTTCCTGGCTGCATCCAGGATGGGCACTTTGGCATCTCCTTCTTCCCACTGAGGGGTGACCAGGGGTGACCTCGCCAAGGCAGCTCCTCTGCCACCTGCCCAGCAGTGCCCTGGCTGCATTCCTGCCCTAAGCACTGTGGATTTGTTCTGCTTTATGAAAAACGACAAGAATGTTTTAAATGAAATTAATTCTTACCGACCTAAGGTTTCATCAAAGTGCTGCCTGGGCACAGGCTGGCACCAGCCTGCTCTTGTTCACTCGATTGCCCTCCCCCTGAGGGGAGGAAAATGCTGGGCTGGGTATTAAATAATTGCAGACCTGTTGGATTGCTCTGCTTAGCAGCACAGAGTGGTTTGGAAGCAACCTGGATGACCACCGAGTTCCAAGCCCTCCACACCATTTCCAGGGACACCTTGCAAAGGACCAAGGTGCTCAAGATCCTGTCCAGCCTGGCCTTGAACACCTCCAGATGCTCTGTCTGAGCTCAGAGCTGATGTTTGGCCATAACACCACACTTGGTCTTTAAGAACCAACTACAGGAGAATGTGCATTGGGAAAAGCATCAGTGGATGTGCCCAGAGACATCAAACATGCCCTGGCTAGTGCAGCAGTGCTGAAACCTTGAGCTTCTTACACCAGGGCTGTGCCATATGAGCTGGTGCTTCCCAGCTGGCACAGCACAGTATGGTGTAATGTTTGGCACAGACAAGGTCACTGCCCAGTTCTTCCTGTCACCTTTACTTTTAAAAAGCCACTAAATAAAACCCACAGAACTCCCCAAGCTCCAAAATGAGTCTCTGTTGTCCCACCAGCCCCTATGCCAGGGGATGCCCAGCAGGCCGTGGCACTTGCTCAGAGCTGGAGCAGCCCATAGTCACCCTGACCTTGTGTTTAGGAAGCACAAAGCACCATCTTCATCTGTTCAGGCATGGTCCATGTTCTGGCAGCTGAGACTGCCCCAGTGTGGTCCTGAGAGGTCTGTGGGCACACAGAGGTTTCTGGGCTCCAGGACTCTCATGCCACCATGGCCAAGGGGATGGTCCAGCTCCAGCTGTATCCAAGGTGCCTGGGCATGGCCCCACATTACACATAGTGGACTAGTTTGTGTTCTACTCTGGATGCTTGGGCTGCTCACCCCAGGGAGGGTTGTAATCTCTGCCCAGCAGCCTGAGCCCTTTGGGGCCCAAAGCATCTGAAATTAAAGGCAAAGAGAAGACAAAAGTATCGCTGCTGTAATCCAAACCCAGGGCCTTTGGGGACCTGCCCGGGGGTTGTGAGTGCCAGGCTGGCAATATCAGGAAATATGAAGAAATAGCAATAAAAAGCAGCTTGTTTCTGTCCCCTGGCTGCCTGGCTCCAGAGCAGCTGAGAAATACCTTCCTGCAGCCATTGACAATGCATGTTTGAGGCTGGAAATCTGCTTCTCTGGCACAAGCCCACACATTTAACCCTGGTGGGCACCAGCAGCTCACCCAGTGGGCCCAGGAGCAGAGCACCAGGGGCTGCAGCAGGACTGCCCAGCCTATATGGGCATGAGGAGGGGGGCACATTCCTCTCAGCTGCTGACACAGAGAGGGAGCTGAGCAGAGAGCAGGATGCAAGGGCGATAAGTGGCAAGTGTTGAAGTTTGAGCTACAGGCAAGGCAAAGGAGCTGCTGCAGTTCCCCTCTGTGCCAAGTTTCCCAGTTCCTTATCAGTGCTCCCCTGGAAGAGGTAGCTGTGTTGTCCTGACATGGAATATCCCCTTTGCAGTGATCCATATCTCCTCTCACCCAGTGCTCCAGCACTGATACACACCCTGGATTGACACTCTCGCCCCTCAGAGCCAAACTTGGAGCAAAGCCAAAATCTCCAAAGGAAAAATGCAGGCAGAGCTTCCAAGTTTTGTGGTAAAACCACATGATTTTGATGGGAAGCCATAAATCAGTCCCAGGCTCTCTTGGCCTCCAGTAACTTCTTAAAACAAACCTGGGCTGAATTTTAGGACTTGTGATGAAAGCTGAAAGCAGGTGAATAGGCCACAGAGTTTGAGCATCACTGCAGGAGCTGTGCACAGAGGGATGCAGATGCTCCAGAAAGTCTTGGTCTCAGGGTCTCAGCTCTTTCTCAAAGATGGGGGCACAAGCAAGGAACTTTCCACCTTCCGCAGGTGTCAGGTTCATTGGAGTCACCATTTCTGGATGTGTTCAAGGAGCCTGTGGCCACTTTGGGACATGGTTTAGTGGCCACGGTGGTGTTGGGTGGATGTTCCATCTGATGATCTTTGAGGGCTTTTCCAACCAAAACAATTCCTATAATTTAGTCTTTTTGCCCCAGAGCAAAGGAGCCCTGAGCACTGCTCCATCCCTGCAGCAGCACTGTGAGCCGCCTGGCCCCAGGGGCACTGACCACTGACACAACCCCAACAGCCAGGAAACAACTCTCACCACAGGATCACAGAACTAACGAGTCTGGAAAAGACCTTTGAGATCATCGAGTCTAACTTATCACCCAACACCAATTAACTAACCCATGGCACAGAGTGCATGATGCACTGGGCAGAACCACTCTGCCCTGTCCTGCCTGCAGCATGGCAAAAGAGGCAAATGCTCCTAGGGCTGTAGGGATGGGGGCAGCTGCACAAGGTGGTCTGGCTGCAGGGTCTTGGGTTTTGGTACAAAACAAAGCAAAGGCTTCTGTCTGGCTAATGTGCCTCTAAAGAAAGGCTGTATCCTTGTTTGCTCCCACTGCTGCATTGTCTGAGGATAAAGAGAGGGGATAGATCTCATCTGATACCAGCAATATCATCCCATCCATCTGGACAGGGTTCTTTACAAGACCCTGCTTTAGAATTTAGATCCCTGGGAACTTGGAAGGCAGCAGTGAAACAAAACCCTCGGCAAGAACAATAAAGAGGCTCTCAGCGACGGCCAGGGAGCTCTGCAGGGCAGCGTGGGCAGCGCCGCGAGGTCCCCGGGGTCTGGCCCTGCTGGGCCATTCGGGTGAGCAGCAAGCTCCAGGAAGTCTTCTGGTTTGGGGGATTCCTGTGGCCACATCATGCCTGGGGAAGGAAAAGCTTGTGCTGGGAGCTCTGCACTTTGGTGTGAGAAATGGGGACTCAATTATCTGGGGCAAAGTAGCCAAGGAAAGCCTTCACCTCTGCCTCTCCATATCCGCAGCAGGTGGACACCAAGATCGTTGTCATTCTCCCTGACTGCCTCTTGCCAAGCCCTGTCCTGCACAGAGGGGCCTGGAAGAGCCTCTGAGAACAAACATCTCCAAATGGGCCAGCAGGATGGGCTCAGCCCCAGGGAAGGTGGCAGACACCAGACCTGGCTGCTCTGCAGATTTTGGCTGCAGTTTCTGCCTGTGATGTGCAGCTCTGCTTCCTGAACTTGGCTGACACCGGGGCCAGGGATTGTAGAAGAGCTCTGCATCAAGGGGCTGAGGATACAGCAGCAACCCTCATGTAGCCACCTTTGGCTCTTTTTGCCTCCCAAACTCATTTTTGACAGCACCCATATCACATCTGCAGCACCCTGGCCAAGTTTGGGAGCTCTGCAGGGAGGCAGCAGCCAGTGGGAGTTATGGGGTCCCTGCTGGGATGCTCCTGGAAGGACATGGGGGTACAGGGCAGAAGGCAGCCCTGGCAAATGGTCCAGCTCCTGCAGCATGTTGGGAGCAGCTGAGGCATGCCAGTGGTTGAGTTGGACTCTTCAAAGCAGAGCATCCTGATGGCCTGACCCTGTGCAGATGTTTCCCGACGCACTGCCTCCCAGTCAGCCTCAGGAGAGCCCTGCCCGGTCGGATTGGATCCCATTGCTTTGAAGTTGGCAGGGTCAGGCAGCCAAGAGCAGCCAGCCCTGGAGAAGAGGCCAGGCAGGCAGGGATGTGACTCAGGAACGGCTCCAGTGACAAGGGGAAGAGGAAAAGTGGTTTATTGTGTCTGTATTGGCGTCCAAATCGCCCACGCAGGGGAAGTGGCTGAGCCCTGACCAGGAGGCGAGAGCCCTGGGGAGCCAGCGGTGCGGGGCATTGCCAGTGGCAAAGGGCATTGCCAGCACTGTAGGGCATCACCCCCAGCTTCCTGTTAAGAGTTCTGCTCCCACAGAATGGCTGCGGGACACAGCCAGGTCTCCAGCACCATCCAACCTCTCTCCCCAAAATGTCCAGGACAGGGAACCCCTGGAACCAAAGGAGAGAGTAGGTGCCAGTCAGTGCCCTTCTCCACCTTTGCTAAGGCAGTTAATTAACCTCTCTCATTAGCCAGTGACTGAGGACGTGGGGCAGTGTGGAAGCTCAAAGCCCAGTGAATGCTCAGGGAAGGAGCTGAGAGAGACTAGGGGAAGACAAATGCAATTTGGTGTCTTTTTATCCCTCCCCCTCCTGACCTCCTCAGTTTTATTGTCACAGACATTTTTCTGTAGCACGGGGGAATGGAAACTCCTTCCCATGCTGTGGACAAGCTGGAACAGGAGCAAATGACAGAGGGAGGGTGTGAGGATGGGAAAGGACCAGCCCCGCGCACCCTCCCCACCGAGGTTAATGCCTTTTGCAGGTGCCGTTGCCCAAATCCCCTTGATCTGCCATTCCCAGCTCACGAGTAGCCCTGCTGCTGGAAGGCCGTGGGGCCTGCAGAGGAGGTTTTGTCATCACAGATCCCTCACATCACAGAGCCCAAGAGCAGACAGAACATTAAAACCAGGCAGTTTCATCTCAACCTTCAGAGGAGAGCCTGCGCCAGCAGCCAAGTGCTCGGATGCACCACACAGAGCCCGCGTCCCGTGATGGAGCAGCTCTGAAAACAACACCCTGCTAACCTCCCTCCCCAGCAGCCATAAAACTGTCCTGCCGGTTCCTTCTGACAGGATTTACAGCAGCTCAAAGCATCCCTGAGCAGCTGGCAGGGGCTAGAGCCCCCCAGGAGTGCTGGCCCCACATCCTGGCAGTCAGGCAATGCCCCTGAACCTCTCTGCCTCCAATTGCTCCATTCGTTTCCCCCACCACGTTAATGCTTCCCAACAGAGACTTGCCAGTTCCCTGTCCTGCCAAGGTCAGTGCCCCCAGGGCCATATCTGTCTCCCAGAGCTTCTTGCCAAGGTTTCAGTCAGGCCACCCCAGGCAACATCCCAAAAGGCAAAGTTCAAAAGGGCACTGCATTGGGCATGACTGCCATAGAGCAGCTGATGAAGGGCACCCGCTTGTGCCAGACCTGCAATGTCTCCTGTCCCCAGGGCAGGGGATGACCTGCCTGTAGCTTTGGTCACAGCCTCGGTGATGGTCCCATGAGTGGTGGCCCCATGGGCAGCATCTCGCCCAGCCACAGATCACCAAGATGCTTTCCAGCACTGAGCATTTTCTGGGTCCAAACCCCTGTGGAACCAAATGCTGGGGGGCTGCCCCACAACTGCTGGGCACAGTCCATGCCAGGTTCCTCCTGAGAAAGCACAGGGAAAGACTCTGAGAGCTGAGCAGTGGGAGTGAGAGGGCTGCCTCTGTGCTCCTCCCGCAGCCTATCCAAGTGGGAAACCGAAAACCCAGCACAAGGCAAACTGTGCTGAGCCCCTGCCAAGAGCCACGGACAGAAATATCCTTGATTTCTGCAAGGTGTGAATAACTTTTGACACTTCTAGGGCTTACTGCCTTTAAACAAATCCCCCAGCAGCCCCCATTCACACTCGGCAGGGCTGTGTTTCATATGAATGGAATATATGAATCACTGCAAAGAATTTAAATGCTTCCCTGTACAAAGCAAAGTTCCCTCCCCTGCTCTGCTGCTGCGCCTGGGCTCCGTGCAGCCTAAAACAAAGAGATGGCAGGAGAGGGGACAAATTCTCATCCCCAGGTCTCTGCTTCTGCATAGGCCGAGCTGGGCACTCTCCACCACTCACTTCAACCCATCACTAGCTCCTCTACCCACAACACTTGTGCGTTCTCAGATGCCGACGAGCTCCTGACAGCTTCCAGGTTCACTTCTCCGTGTGCCGCTCACATTCCGGCTCAACTCCCACCCTTACATCCCAAACTTCAGGCTGGAACATGCCAACAAATAAAATAATTTTATTTCCATTCCTCTGCTCAAACAGGGCAACTCAGTGCCCAGTTGCTGAGCGGTGATCAGGTCACCCTGGCTGCTGGAAATAGAGACATTCCCCCTGCAATAATCTCTCCCATTTTCCAGCACTGAGTTTTGCTGCTTCTTTTCCCCTTGGGCAATAGGGCGAGGAGGAAAAATGTAACTGGAAGCCTGGCGCAGCCTCGTTGGGTTTCCAGTTGGGCTCTTTCCCCTGGCATTGTGTCCCCAGTCCTGGCATCTTGAGGGAAGCCAGGACGGTGCTATGGGCACCTCAAAGAGCAAAGGCATAAGAGCTGAGCATAGCCGGAGATGGCCCTGGGAGCCCTCATCTTCCACTGCCCCTGTCCAAAGTGGGTCACAACCATCTCCCCAGTGCCCTGAATTCAGGGGATCAGGCTGGGAAAGGAGCAGCTTTGCTTCCCAGTGTCCCTCACAGACGGATCAAAACTGCATTTTTACTGAAGCAATAAAAATCCCAGGAATTCACTGGCCTTATGATTTATTAAACATGTTCCCTATAGCAAAGCTGCCTGCAGACGAGGAGAGATCTCCGGTGGGTTATTGCCTTGCCTGGAGCTACCACACAGGGCAGGGGGGAATGGCTCCTGGCTTCTTGGGGACAGTCAAAGGCAGGGGACGTGGTAGGTCAGGGGTCGATTAGGAGCAACGCTCTTAAAGACAGACAAATAAAAACAGCACCTTGCATTCCCCAAGGTGTTGGTGGAAGGAGCTGCGGTGACCCCATCCTGCCAGCACCCGAGAAGCATTGGCTGCAGATGTTGGGAGCCATGGGAGAGGGACTGACCTCCCGGCGGGACCAGGGCATCGAGCAGCAGCAACCCCAGGGGTCAAAGAACTTTCCCCAAACACTTTTGTTCTCACAATCGTTTTTCCTAAGAGCAGAAAGAAAGAGCTGACCGTTGGAGTACGGCTCGGTGTGTCTGCTCCCTGAGCACGGCAAAGCCTCCGGGGAGGGATCGTTGGGAAAGGTGCAGGAAGGAAGTGGATCAGAGGTAAAAGAAGAGGTGAGAAGAGAGGAAAAGAAGGGATGAGAAGAAGGGGGAGAAAAGGGATAGAAGAAGGGGAAAAGAGGGGTGAGAAGAGGGGGAAAGGAACCAAGAGAAGCAGGGGAGGCTCGGAGCTCGCCTGGAGAAAGACGCTTGGAAGAACCCTTCCAATATTCTCTGCATGAGGAAAAGCAATCAGAGCTGCAGGGACTCGTGACGGAGAAATCCGAGAGATTTTCTCCCGTTCGAGCCCGGCGGGACCGGCGCGGGGCGCTCAGGTGAGTACCGGGAACCGAGCGCCGAGAACCGAGGGCCAGGGTCCGGCGGAGCTCTTACCTCGGCGGAGCGCGGCTCAGGCGGGCACGGGCTGGTGGGGAGCAGCCGGGACGGGCCGGTACGGACGGGACGGACGGGTCGGGCACCCCCGCGGCGGGGCGGAGCGGGCCNTCGATTTTCCTTCTTTTTTAAAAAAAATTTTTTCCTCTCCCCCCTCCCCCGCAGGTCGCAGCCCGGCAACACTTCTCCTCCGGTCCCCCCTCGGTGCAGAATAAATCACTTAAGTGCGCCTCCCTCCTGCCCCCTAGGGTGGGACCTGTGGGCACTTGGCGTCTTCCTCATGAGGGCGGCGTGCGGCCCATGGGCACCACACAGAGCCTGGAGCTGCTGCGGGGCAAGGATGCCCAGTGCCCGGGAGATGTTGGTGCCAGAAGTGGTGGGATAAGAGACCCTTCCGTGCCTGCCAAGACCCCAGCACTGGGTGCTGGCCACATCTGGCACTGTCTGTCCTCTCATTGGCCCAGTTGGCAGTTTGGGGCTGAAACAGCTTGCTAAGAGAAAAGAGAAACAAAAGAAAGAAGAGAAGAGAGAAAACAAAGGAAAGCAAGAAAGCAGGATAGATGGATGGATGGGTGGATGGAAGGGTGGATGGAGAGAGGGATAGATGGAGAGGGGGATGGATGGATGGATGGATGGATGGATGGATGGATGGATGGATGGATGGAAGGGTGGATGGATGGATGGATGGAGGGGTGGATGGAGAGAGGGATGGAGGGAGGGATGCAGGCACAGGGAGCAGGAGGTGCTGCCCCTACTCAGCTCTGGCAGGGGGGGTCCTTCACAACCCCCAAAAATCCTGCTGCCCTGAGTGGAAGAAGAGAGCATTGTAGTGCTCGCGCAACCAGGTCCTGCTGCCTCCTGGCTCAGCAGGTTCAAAACATGCCCCAGTGCTGGGGCAGAGGGATGCCCATAGCCCACACTGCCCGCCTTGCCCAGCCACCACGTGCAGCCCGTTTGTGAGGTGACAGCAATTCGACGTCCTGCTGGCAGCCGCGTGCCTGGCACAGCCAGGCCACCGCCGGCACTGCTGCAGCCGTGGGATCCTCGCCATGTCCTGCCCATTGTGGCTGAGCCCGGGGGAGGTGCAGGGCCCTGGTGTGCCCCGGGAGGCAGATTAGGGTTGCTGAGGCAACGGGCATGCAGAAAGCCCGTCTGGACCGAGCCGCCGCGGGGCACAAGGGTGTTTGTTTTCCGTATTAAGCGCTGGAGCAGGGGGGGCATCAGACGCCTAATCCCCCCTCAATGCCTTCCCTGGGCGAGCGGCCGCGGGCCAGACCCTGCTCCCAGGAATGCTGATGTGCTCTGGGGCTGGGATCCCTGCTCCAGGCAGGCAGGGCTGGGGGTCCACCCTTGTCTGGTGCCCATTGCAGGCAAAGCGACTCCTGCTCCTGGTCGTGGCTGAGCCGGGCTGAACCATCACCTGCCACGTGGAGATCAGCTGCTGGCACAAACCACTCTGCCACCAGCCATGCCCTCATCCTCATCCCACCTGCAGCCCCCGGTGCTGTGGAGCTCAGGTACAAGCACAGCATGGAGGGGCCTCCGTCAGCACGATGGTGCCAGCAGAAGCAAACCAGCCTCGTTTGCCTGGAGTGCTCAGGGGCAAAGCATTTCCTCCGCTCGCATCCTCCTCAGCCAGCACAGACATTCCTCTGTCCCACAGAGCAAACCAACGCCGGCAGCCTCTCTCCACCATGACCTCCCCACCTGCCATCGCCTGCATCACTTCACTCCTCCATGCCCTGCATGCCTGTCCCTTTGCCAGGGTTTAGCCTGGGAGGCAGCCTGGCTGCGCTACCCTTGCCCCACTTGCCCATGCACCAACTCCTTCCCTGCAAGGGTGCTTGCTTCATGCTTGGCCACATCCCAGTGGTACTCATGACACACGGGGCACTGGGGATGAGCATGGCTGTGCGGGCACATGCAGCCACAGTTGCTGGTGGCACTGGCACCCAGGACACAGCTCATCCCTGGACATGGTTTGTCCTGGGACACATCACATTCCTGGAACCAGCTTGTCCTGTGCCATGGCTTGGCCTGGGCACAGCAGCACACAGCCAGACACCAGCTGTGCTGAGCCACTGCTGAGGACTCTGCTTCCCAGTGGGAGAGGGAAGTTGGGCTTAGTGTAGGATTTAGCAGCTCTGTTGCTTCTAACCTCTGGTAGCTCTGTACCCGCCTGCTGTGCCAGGGCTCCATGGTGGCCCCAGCCTCCCAGTGGCGCGAGAGATGCTCCCTCACAGACTGGCATTGAGCTCACCTTGCCAGTGGCCGTGAGTGAGCTGGCAAGGACCCCAGCAGTGCAGCAGCACCAAGACCTGGGTGCATGGGCACTGCCACACTCAGGCGCTGCTCACGGGGTCCTAGGTGGGGTCCCTCCACAGAAAGCCCCAGCCCAGCCCCTCTGCTGCTGCACACCAGAGGAACGAAAGAGAGGGAGGAGAAATAACTCAATCTAGGGCTGGGAAATGCCTTAACTTAATTTTGGTGGCTCTCGGACATAATCAAATCAGCCTCATGCTGGAATCTCGTTTCCATGTTTCTACAGGATGGATAATTGTGCTCTGAAAACCAGCCCGTGGTGCTCATCAGGAAAATCTGCCACAGGGCTGGGAGGGGGCCAGGGGCTGGGCTGGCAGCTGGGGGCAGAGCCCCATTGTGCTGGCATCCACGTGCCACAGCATCTCCACGGCAGTAGAGGCAGAGCCTCACTAGCTACATGTGCCAGGGTGTTCACTCAGCTGGCTGGCAGAGCTGTGCCGGGCTGTGCCGAGGGCAGGGATGGGGTCTGGGTTGCACCACCCCGGTGTGCAGGCAGTGACAAGCAGGTGAGAAGGGCCCCAGGTGAGAGGAGGGCGGGCAGTGAGCGGCGGTGCCGGCAGAGTGCTGGGCGAGCGGCGGCTCCGTGTGGAGCGTGGTGCCAGATCCCAGCCTTCGGGAACATTCAGTGATGGATTAAATGCAATCTGACTACCACTGTGGGAGGTTGGAGAGAATTACTTCATACAAATGCACTTCGGAAAGTATTTAGAGTCAAATTTTCAAAAGCCTCTGAACGATTTAAGAGCCAAAATCCCATTTTCCAAAGTCACTTAAATGAGCAAGAAAAGATCAGCAAAGAAAACAGGGCAGGCAGCCGGGGCCTGGGGCAGGCGCTGCGGTGGCTGTGGTCACAGCATCCCAGTGCAGCTGCTCTGCCAGAGCATCACCGGCTACGACGCCAGAGCATCACTGGGGCCACCACAGGCTTCATCGTGCAGGACTCAAGGATGCCTCAACCCCCAGAAGATCTACTGTGTGTCTGCCCCTCTGCTCCAGGGGTTCTGCCCTGGGCTGGGTGCCATGCATCAGCTAGCAGCAGACAGGCTCTGCACCCGTGGCAGCCGTGGAGCCAGCACAGCCACCACCAACTCCAGGCATGGACCCCTCCAGGGCAGGGAAGGTCCCCGTCTGTAACGGGAGAAGGCAAGGCTGAAGCCGGGAACCGCAGGGCTCCTTCCCTTTACCTCACAACCGCTGCAGCCTCCTAAAATCTTCTCTGGTTCCCCGTTCAGCATCCCAATGAACCGCAAGGGCAGCTGGGACCCTCTGAGGCAGCAACCATGGAGACTCGACACCCCCCCCCCCCCCCACCCCCGAAGAGTAAATCCCAAAGCAATTAGCTTTGCAAGCTTTGGCCGGGCTGGTGGAGGTTGCACATTCCTTGGTGGCTATAAAGCTCTTTACTGGGATTGTTCTTCTGTGCAAGCCCTGCCCGGGGTACACATGGCCGTGGCTGCAGCTCCCTGTGCCCTTGGTGCATCTCATAAAAACAACACTCACCACATTGGCTTTGCTAGAGTTGAAAAGCAGTGGGTTTGTACACTTCCCCCTAGAGAAAGCATAAAGGATCTGAGACAGAATTCTTGCTCCAGGATCCTTTACAATTCCTGGAGGACATTTTTGGAAAGGGAAGGGTTGTATTTACTTTGGCAGCTGCCTCGGCTCCCATATACATGTGCATGGAAAAACTGCACTCACCTAAGGTTTCCACAGCTCCCTCTTCTGCACAGAGCCAGCTCAGGTGGGAGCTGGTGGGCCCAAGACCACTGCTTGGCAAGGGCATGTTGGACTGAGAACTGCCAAGGAGCTGGAGCTTAAACCTCTGCCCAGGGCAGCTGCACAGGCTGCTGGGCAAATGTTTGCTTGGAGCCAGTGAGCAGTGAAACTCAGCTGCTGCAGTTTAGGTAGTGCAAAGGAGGAAGAGGAGGAGGAGGAGGAGGGCTGCTGGGCAGTACTGGTGAGAGGGAGCAAGAGCAGGAACAGGAGCAGGATGTCTCTGGCCTCACACCACTCATGGGTTGCATGGATAGGAAGGACATGGCCCCAAGGCCAGCACTGGGATGTCCCAGGGGGCTTGGCCATGCCCTGACCAGGCAGACAGCCAGCACAAGGCAGCCCCTTGGCTCAGCAAGGTGTTGGGACGGGGTTGAGGGGTGAAGTGACCCCCACCACTGTTAAACACAGCAAACGCAAAGCAGACGCAGGAACTCTGCCGCAGGGTCTGGCTCGAAACAGCTCCGCACGGGCCCAGGGATGTGAACAGCAGCAGCAGCTGCTCCTGTGCTGGCTGAGCCTGCAGCTCTTGTGTCCTGCCTGGGACCACGATGGGAGCTGATGGAAACCAGCCCACAGCCCTGCCAGTCGTGCTGGGGCAGCAAACTGAGGACGTTCCCAGTGAATACTCCTTCCCAGGCAGTGTTTTTCCTGGAGACTTGAATTCCCAGTTGCCTTCTGCAGGAGGTTGCAGTGCTGCACACCTCGCTTGCAGCTGTGGTCCCCCAGGGGCAGCCAGGAGATGTGGTGAGAGCAGCCCTACCCAGGGATGTCCTCACACATCAGACTCCATGACCTGTCGGGGGAGGAGGGGAGGTGGCAAAACGCAGCTCCCCTGGGGAACAGCAGCGTTTGTGAGCATGGAATGTCTTGGAATAGCATCTGCCAGCTTCTCCAGCTGCACCCAGCCCAGCTGCCCAGAGCTCCGAAGGAGATGTGGCAGCCCCAGTGCTCACCATGGCTCCAGGTAATGGGTAACAGCCAGACCCAGGCACCATCCCCACAGTGTCCCAGACAGAAGTGCCCCGGGTGCCACCCCCCCAGCCCCCTCCTGGTACCTCTCCCCACCCTGCCCCTCCAGCCTTTGCATGGCTGCAGCGATGAATTCAGCACCAGCAGGGCAGGAATAAATCCACTCGTTGGCACCTTGTAAACTCATCACGTGCTGGGGAGGCACATTCCAGCCCACCATAAACACCCCTGGCTATGAGCTAGTAAATCTGCCAGCGGGGGAGCAGAGGCACTGGATGCCAGGGGCTGCTCCATGCCTGGGCCAAGGCCACCCCCAGCACCCATTCCTGACAGGGTGTGGCTCAGAAGAGCAGACTCCAGACTCCCCAAGCTGCTGTCACCCTCCCAGTTTGCATCCCTCCTCCTGTGCCATTCCTGTACCACTGACCGAGCTGGCTGCTGCCATCTGCATGCCCATCCCAGGGCAGCGGGGACCCATCCCATGGGATGAAGGCAGAGTCCTGCAGCCCATCTGGGAGCTGCCCTGGAGTTCTGCTGACCTTCCTGGAGTGCACAGCAGCACAAGAGGAGGTTTGGTGCTCCCGGTGCTGTGCTGCTGAAACGTTTATGCAGTAAACTCATTGTAAAAGAGCAAAAAAAAAAAATGTTTTATTACCCACCAAACAGCTGCTGCTTCGTTTTATGGGGGTCATTCTCTGAGGAGGTCCAGCTGGGGGAGCAGAGGCACAAAGCCCAGGTCCTGGTGGGCTCCAGAGTCATGCCCCACCCCCAGCTCAGCACCTCCCAGGCCCCATCCAGCCCACAACACCAGGCTGGGCACTTCGGGAGGGGTGGCAGCAGTGGGCACGACCTGCTTTATGACTTTTATCCACTGCTCCTTTGTTGGGGCTGTCAGCAGCTGGAGGCCCTGTTCAATGGCTGCTGGTGAGGGGCTGCATCCTGTGGCACCCCTAGAGCTGGCAGCGAGGCCAGGTAGTGTGTGAGGAGCTGTGGAGGGCAGGGAAGGGAGTAGGGATCTAGGCTGGTTCCCATCACCTTGCCAGGAAAGGAAACTGGGACACAGCTGCTGTTCTCCAAGGAGATCCAGTGCTTGACCATGGCATCACCAGTGCCCGACCATGGCATCACCAGTGCCCAGAGCCACAGGACAGGGCTGCAGCATGTGGGTGCCAGCCACGTGTGCCAGGGCTGGCGCAGCCTCCAGCACTGCACGGAGTCAGTGGGGGGGTCGGAGTCCCTGGGCATTCACCAGGGGTTGGGGTCCCTGTGGCAAAGTGAACACTGCCAGGGACAGGCAACCATGGGGACAGGTCAGCTCTTGTCCCTGGTGTCCCACTTCCTCCTTCTCCACCACTTGACCCCTTTGTGCTGATGAGAACCACATGGACATGACTGGGGCATCCCCATGCCAAGGCTTGTGCCAGCACTGGGGTTGGGGTGCAGGATGCTGCCTGCCCTGGCACGGCAGATCTCCTGGCAGCTCCAGCCCTCTGTGAAATAATTTGTTACTCAGTTGTGGAGCAGTGAGTGGCTACTCTCCAGGCGGCACAAGGGAGAAGCCAAATGAGCCCCATACCTGCCGGTGACTGCCCCACTCAGCTGGCATGGGCAGGGACTGGCAAACCAGATCTCCTTGCCCCTGCTGCCACTGCAGCCATGAGGACTGAGGTAATGATTAATTAATTAGGCTCATTACTGAGACTGTCATCTCTCTGAGCAGCTTTTCTGTGGAGCAAATGTGCCAGGGCTGTGCACACGTGTAGAAGGCAGTGCCAGCAGGTCCTGGCACCTTTGCCACACTTGGCGTACTGAGGTGTCCCATGTGGCTCAGCACACACCAGCACATTGCCACTCCAGCTGCCCACACCATGTCCAGTTTGGCCAGGGTGAGATTGGCCAGATCGAAGCCTGGTGGTGTGGTGCCAGGCTGCTGCAGTGCTGTGGTGTCCCAGTGCCATGGTGCCAGGCTGGTTGTTGCTGGGAGGTTGTGCTGGGAATGCAGACCCAGGGTGAGCAATGAGCACCCCTCTGGGGAGGAAGAGGAGGAGGTTTTACCCTTTCTGTGCCCAGGAATAAATCTCCCTCACGTTCGGTGCATGCAGACTGGTATCAGTGCAGCATGGGCAGCGAGCTGGGCTGACTCCTGTGGGGCTCAGGCAGGGCAGGGTGTGGGCAGGGCCAGCCCCACCCGGCAGCAGAATGGCCTCACCTGGGGCCTTTTCCTTACAGCTACGCAGCTGAGAGCCCTGCTGGGGGGAGCTGCTCCAGCAGCGTTGTTGAGGCTTGGCTGTGCCTTGCTGCCTGTGCCCTTTGCTAGCTGTGGGGTGACCCTGCCCAAGCCCTGCCCAGTGAACATGACCTGGTGATGACTTCGTGCTGAGATGGGTGCAGTAAGCTTTGGAAACCAGCACTCTGCTCTGTGTCCTTCAAATGCAGGACACGGCTGCTGCAGCCTTGGACCCAGGGCTGGACATGCCCCATGGACTCAGGTGGGTGCTGGTGGTGACTCCTGGGCATGTTGACTTCATCCTCCCTTTGCTGGAAGGGGCTGGAGGGGACTGGAACAGCTGATGACTTTGTGCTGGGGTGAGGCAGAAGCACTCAAACTTCAGGGAGGAGCAAACAAGTGGCTGGGGTTGGCTGTGGGAGTGAGGCCAGCCACAGCCTGTGCAGGGTCCAGTTGTGCCATGGGGCACTTAAAGCACAGATGTCCAAACCTTTGCACTGGCCAGCACAGATGGAGGTGGCTTGTTGCTGGTAAATCACCTCCATGCCAGGATAACTTCCTGGCCAGGCAAGGAGAGATTTGCCCAGCTGAGCTACCGTGGTGGGCAGCAGCCCTGTGGGGTGAAGGCTGCTGTCCAGGAATGTGGGGCATTGCTGGGGCAGGTGTGGTGTTGGTCTCTTCTTGGTATCCTTCCTGGCCTCAGGGATGGGCAGACCCAAAAAGCTGCCTCCTGCTGTTGCAAACAGGAACCCCAGAGTCCTGCTTAGGGATCCTGACCCCACTCCAGCAGAGGGTCACAGACAGCAGAGCAGTCCCTTGAGGTTATTCCCCAGGACCCCGTGGGGGTCTGGCAGAGTTTGGCAGCGCTGAGCTGAGCTCTCCCAGGCTGTGCAGGCAGCACCCCCTCCCCGCTGACAGGTTTTAGACTTGAGTCCTCAAAAATGCAAAAAATGCACTGGGAATCAAGGTTGGCCTGAAGAGTTTTGATCTTTTCACAATTGCTGCAGTGCTGCTGTAAGTACATCCAGATGGCTGCAGACCACACAGAGGCAGCTCGCCCTGCTGCCGCCACCACGGCCACCTTTGGGCCACCACGGCCTGCGCTGGGGGCACTTCTGGGAGATGCCCAGGGGCAGAGCTCGAGGATGCAGCAGCTGAGTGTCATTAGGGGTTGCCACTAAGGGCTGGCTGCAGGATGATCTGTGCCCCAGGGCACATGGATGGCTCTGAGGGATGCTGAGGAGAGGCATCCCCCTGGCTTGTACCTGGGGCAGGGATGTGAGCTCTGGCACAGCTTTGCTGGATGAAGCAGGGAGCTGAGCATTGTGAAGCCATCATTACAGATCAGCTGCTGAGAAGTGATGCTAAACTGTGTCTTGAAACCACTGTCTCTGTCCATGTGGCTCCTGGCACGATCTCTGCCATGGGTTGTGATGGTTCCTCAGACTGGCAAGTCACTGGCAGCCTAGGGAGCTCATTTGCTCTTCATTTAGGTTCAGTGTTGCTAGTATTGAAACTTCCAAAGGGAAGGAAAATGATAGGTGAGATGCATCACAGGTAGCTGCTGTGCCTGCAGAAACCTGGGCAGGGCAGAGCTGGAGCTGGGCTTGTTCTGCTGCTTTTGTTGTGGCTTGGAGCTGAGGATGGAAGGATCCATGGAAGCAAGAATGGATGGGGGCAATGGCTGCTCCCAGCAGCATGTGCCCAGGACACTGGTGCATGCCCCTCAGGGTGCTCCCAAAGGATGCTCAGTACCTGCACATGGTGCTTTGTTTGCCTCCCAGGGCAGCACTGTGGCACAGCAAAGCTGTGTCCAGTGCAGGTGTTCTGGCCTCACTGTAGGTGCTGGTGCCAAGCCTCTGCTCCTGGTTCCCCAAGAAGTGGGGGAAGTGATGGGAAGTGATGCTACATTAGCTGGGGAGCTCATTTTAGCACTCCCCCACACACCCACCCAGTCGCTTTACTTGTGCTCAGAGCTGTAGTGGAAGCAGGGCTGGGAGGAGGTGCAGGTGCCTGGATGCAGCTGGGTGGAGGGGCAGGGGCATGGCTGGGGTTCCTTCTGGCTGCATGGCCTTGGCTGGGGCACCCCAGTGCTGCCAGCTCTGACTCCTGGTCTTGTTTCTCGAGGAGTGGGAATGTGTCTACCCAAAGCTTGCTCCTCAGGGAACAGACCCATGGTGGCTTTTGTTGAAAAGCAAGAGCAGAATTTCCTTCCCCGAAAGCCACTTCCCAGTGAGGAAAACATGTTTGGACCAAAACCTGATGCCCAGCCCTCTGTGGTTGAGCAAAGAGCAGAAGATAAACCACTGGTGCTGTGAGGCAAGTGCTTTGCCCAGCTCTGGCCCTCCCCAATGGCATCTGTGGCAGCCACAGTCCCCCTGTGATGGTGCAAGGGGCTGCTCCCACCTGGCATCACCCCAAAGCCAGTCTGGCTGCTGGCACAGGGCCTGGCAGGGATGCTCACAGCACCCAGCCTGCTCCTCCTGCTCCTCTCCCATCACCTGGAGGCAGGTCCCAGTCCCATCCCTGCTTCCCTGCTCCCCTCCCGTCCTGGCCGTGGGCCGTGGCCATGCTCCCCTCCCCTCCACTGCCCACCAAAGCGAGGAAGTCGCAACCGCAGAGCTCTTGAAAGCATTTTTGGGTAGAGACCACCGGTACTGAGAGATTAAAACTGCTGTTGTTTCTTCCATTACTCAGCTTTCCTGAATTATGGGGTGTAATACTCAGGGAGTGGGAATAATTAGGGCAGAACAATGGCAGGCTTGAAGGCTTAACTACGCCTGTGTGGTGCTCCCAGCCGCTCCAGCCTGCTGTCACATTTCTCTAGGCCTCCATTTTCCATAGCCCCTGCCAAACCCTTTCCACCACGATGCCCACTCCTTGGCTTCCTCATTCCTTGGGCTCTGCTCCCTGGTCCAGCTGTCCCTGGTAATGCTCCACTCCCTGGCTGCCAGCCGGCACCCATGGCATGGCTCCTTGTGCCCAGCCTGCTGAAGATGCTGGAGCCTGGAGGATGCAGGAACCCCAGAGAGGGAATTGTGGGAGCTCAGGGAATGTTAAAGGTCAAGGCAGAGGGGGATGCTGGAGCCTGGTGTAATGGGATGCAGGAGGCCAAGGGACTGTCAGAGCCCAGGGGAAGGGCATGCAAGAGGTCAGAACCTGGGGTAAGGAGATGAAGGAGCTTGGGATGCAGGATAATAGGGTAGAAGGATGCTGGAGTCTGGGGGGACATGCAAGAGCCCAGGACAGTCCCCACTGCCCCTTTGCTCCCTCCAGGCTCTCCTGTGCTCCTCCACACCAGGCAGGCAGTGGTCCCATCAGGTTTTGTTGCTCTGCTCTCAAGAAATCTGCTGGATTTCTCTGCTCTGCAGTGGGTTCCCTTCCAGCTCCTCGGTGCCATCTTGCTCAAGCATCTTCCCAGCAAAAGCTCACCACTGCAGGACCTGAGGGAGCAATGATGCCCAGGCAGGGAGCCACAGCCCAGGGCAGTCAGCCCCATGCCCAGCAACTCCTCCCTGAGCCCTTGGACCTCAGCACTACTGCCAATTAAAACAAAATCAATATTTTCTTCCTGGAAAAAGAGACATTATTGTGGTGAGCACTTTCCCCAAGCAAGCTGCCCTGTCTTGGCTGCCCACGGGTGGCAGCCAGTGGGACCCTGGGCTGAGATGAAATTCTGAGGCTTTGCTGCTCTTGCAGAGGGGAATGGGTTGAAATTTTCGGTTCTTTTACTTCTCTGACTGTTAACTGTTTGGAAACCTTGACCACAGCCCATTCCCTCCAGCCAGGCATCCAACTGGGTCCTGCTCATGGTGAGCTGTTCACCATGGTGGGGACGGGCTGTGTCCTGGGGGCTCCTGTGCGGCCCCTGGTTGATGCCATCAGTGGCTGGCACAAAGCATTTGAATAATAACTCCCTCACCCGAGGCACTGCTACAGGACAGGACACTGCAGGCTTAAACTGCTGGAGGAAAGATTTCATCTAGAAATTGGCAGCTCTGGGGGCAGCTGAGGAGGGGTTGAGTTTCCTGGGGCAAGGAGAAAAGCTCCATCACTGTGTTCAGAAGCCTGGGTCAGCCCAGGGCTGGGCTGGGAGCAGCTCCTGCGCTGGGTTGGATGTCCTTCGAAACTCAGCTTGCTGCAGCCAGGGAAGCACAAACCACTTCAGCAGCTCCATTCCTTGGAAGCCTCAATTAAAACTATTTTAAAAGAAAACAAACATTTCTCATCGAAATGCCTGTCTGCTCCTAGCCTGCAGCTGAAGCTCTTGGCACAGGCCAAGGCTGCTCAACACCAGCAGCTTTCTGAGCTGGACTTGGAGCTCTGGCTGCGTTTGGTAACCAGCCCCTGGACCAGCTGCTGTGTGGCATCGTGACACAGCAGCGTGGACCTGGCAGGGGGAAGGGGCACACCGAGACAAATCGAGTCCCCCGCACGTGTTGGTGGTCCAGGCCGTGCCCAGGAGCGGGGCCGTTTCTGGCGGCACATCAGCAGATGCCTGCACCGCAGCGCCGGCTCTGCGCGGCTGGACCAGCTCCGCAGCCGGGCGGAGGGCGGGCGGAGTGTCCTGTTCAGGAAGCACCAAACAATGGGAGAGGAACAATGGAGCCTCCTTCCCTTCTCACCCGCAATACCAAACGCCACCAAAACGCAGCAGAGCTCCCAGCAGCGCTGCTGGGGCGGCTCCTGCGTCCCGTGGCCTGAGGAGAGGAACTGCAGCTTCCTCCTCCTCTTCCTGAGCCCTGGCAAGGGATGCTGCAGGAGAGCGGGTGCCAAGAAGTGTTGCCAAAGGGCTGCCCTGACCCGCTGCTGCTGCCAGTGGGCATTGCCAGCTTTGGAAGCCAGTTTGGGCCAGGGCAGTGGTTTTGCAGCAGGGCTGTGTCTCAGGGAAGGGTTTTGTGAGCTGCCCACACCTTGCAGCAGCCTGGGGCCTGGGCAGCTTTGTTACAGCACCCACAGACCCAACCCTGCCAAGCTGCTGTCAGACAGAGATCACCTTCATTTGATACCTGTGTGGTGCCAAGTGCAGGGAGATGCTCAGACTGAGCAGAACAGGAACAGATTGGGCAGGGCTGGATCCATGCCTGCCTGAGCACTCACCTTGGGCATTCTCGTGCTCAATGCATGCCAACCATACAGAGGAGCTGCCATCCCTAGTGCACAGGCCCTGGTGGGGGAAGCATCCTTCACACAGCCCCAGCAAGCTGCCAGCACCCCAGCCAAGCACATCTGGCTGAAAGCTGTGGGAGCTGCCCCAGCACTGAGGACACCAGGCCGGAAACGCTTCCCTCCCAGAGAGGTTCCCCATCCCGCCAGGATTCCCTCCCAGCACCAGCCCTGCCCCATCTGCGGGTGCTGAGCCGTGGGCTCTCAAAGGGATGGTGCCCAGAACTGCTTTAGGTGGCAGGAGCAGGACTGGGAGCTCCTTTTCCCAGCAGGAAGGAAGGGATCTCCTGGCTCCAGACTGCCCTGAGGGTGGGGTGAGGGTGCTGTAGGCATGAGGTGGTGCAGAGCACGGCTGAGCTCAGTGGCAGCTCTGCCACTCTGTGCCGTGTGGTCAGAGCAGGGCAGCAACAGTCCTCACCAGCTGCCTGCAGCAAAGCAGGGCACAAACCCTGGGCAACCTGGGAGTGGCAGCCAGGTTGTCCTCATGCTGGGCAAGTGAACTGGCTTAAACCCTCAAGCTGGACCCTAGTAAGTCATACATGGGACCTCTGCTCCTGCCAGTGCATGCCATCAGAACACCAGCCAAAGCCCTGCTGGCTCACAGGAGCAAGCAGTGCTGAGCTGGGGGGGGAGGTAGGGGCTGTAAAAGCTGCTTCTGCCCTCTGTGGGCACCACATCACAACTAGAGCCTTGGCAACCCATCGCCCTGGGAGCCGCGGATGGGGATGGGGCTGGCACGTGGCACAGGGTCTGGGTGATGCAGAGTCCATCTGCTGCCATCATGGGGTGGTGGAGTGCCTGGCATGAGCAGGCAGGGACCAGGCGTGGCAGGGGGCATGGTGAGGGGCTTGCCCCATGCACTGGGTTCTGTCAGCATCATTCCCCAGCCCCTGCTCCCAGCCTGTGTCCCATGTCCCCTCCTTGACTTGCTGCTGTCATCTCCAATACCACGCAGGGCTGCAAGTCGCCTCTCTTCCTGCCAGGTTAAATCCTTCTCCAGGAATGTCTGTTATTCCCACAAGTCAACTTTCCTCCTCTGTGGTATGTGTCCAGGGGTCAGGGCTGGCACCACATGAAAGCAGAGGGTATTCAATAACCTAGAGCCGTGGAAAGGCTTTAGTCCAACTCCAAGCATGTTTGGGGTTTTATTGGTGCAGGATGCCTTTCCCCATTTGTTTCCTATAAACAGCACATGGTAAGATTTAGTAGGTTTCAAACAGAGCTTTTTGCATATTCTCCCTTGTCTACCACGAGCTGCTGGGTAGTAGACAGTTTTCATTTACCTAATGTAGCTTTTGCTTTTTCTTCTTCCAGAGGGTCTGGCTGGTTTTGACCCACTTGTCCCAGATTACTGCATGGCTCTAGTTCCCAGAGGGAGCTGGGACCCCACTCCTCAGAGACAAAAGCCTTCCCTTGCTTGTTGGAGGAGTGAAAAGGACCCACTGCAAAATAACTCCCTTCTAGCTGTGACATCAGTGAGCATAGTCCCCAGAGGCCACCTAGGGACCCAGGTGAGCTTTGGGGATGTTTGGGGTCATTCTGGCTGCTGAGGCTTGGCTTTGGCCACCAGCTGGGTGGGTGACACACGATGCTTAGCAGCTCCAGCCAAAAAAACCACTTTACTGCACAAGCTGCCACTGCCCCTTCTGTGGGGCTGGCAGTGGCCAGAGCACTTCCCTGGGGGCACTGAGATGCTTCCGAGGTGATTTTTCACCACCATGAACACCCACAACCAGCAGGTCTCAGCTCTCTGCCTCGGACTGGCAGTGATGAGTCCCTGCGAGTGCCCATGCACATAGGCAGGTATTGACCAGGCAGAAAAAGGCCCCTCCTCAAAGCAAACATTGACTGTCTGGTTTCCCAGTGCTGCCCATCAGCCCCCTGAGTCCCACCCCCAGCCCCTCTGTGCACTGACTATGGGGCAGGTTTCCCTCAGGAGCAGCTTTCACCATGCCAGGAGCTGCATTCTTGCTGTGGAGCTGCGGTCACCCTGCCAGCCCTGCTCCACAATGGCATCTGTGTCACCCAACAGAAAGGCAATAGGGCACCACAGCTGACACAGAGATTCTTTTAATGCAGTTGTTTTCAAAACGCAGCCTTGAAATGACTTAGAATGGTCAATGATGGGGAGGGAAAAGGATCTTCTTGATCTCTCAATGCAACGCTGGCAGCTCTGCCTCCCATCATCCACTCCCTGCCCCAACATAATTCTCCCAAATGCTTGGTACAGCAACTTACTGCTCCTTTGCAGGTCAAACCTCCCACCAAAGGGACTCATTGGGCCACAAAAAGGGATGGGGTGAGCTGTGCAGCACCCAAGTGAATGGCAGCACAGGTGGCAGCTTCCTCCCTCACCTTACACTCAGGCACAAACCCACAAAGGTTGCTTGAGCCACCAGCTCCTGTGAAGGAGCCAGGATCAGCTGTAAGCTCTTTGTTCCCTGTGGATCTGCCTTCATGGTATGTAAACTGAGTGGAGATGTGCCCTTCTGGCTGAGCAGGGTGGCAGAGGAAGTTGATTTTCCAATTTCTCACTCTCCTAGCTCCCACACTACCCTTGTGTTTGTTTTACAGAGCAGCAGGTGCTGCAGCCCGCCCAGGCTCTGCCAACTCCACTAACAGGGGAAATTCTGTGGTAGCCTAAACATCTGTGAGGATCCAGCTCCAGCACCACCTCCTCACCCAGCAGTGTTTACACAGGGTAACAGGAGAACAGACTCGCCCTGCTGAGAGCAGCTGAGAACTTCAGTTTGGTTTTTTTTTTTTCTTTCTTTCTGTTCCTGGACTTGCCAGGCAGCCCCTGGGCTGTGCACAGACTGCAAATACCAGTGGCATTTCAGCCCCTTTTTCCTTTTCTCCACTGTGATGGTGCTGCCCTTCCAGGAAGGGAGTCAGGAGATGAGGAAGAGAAACCACAAAGGCTGAGGCTATGTGGACCTCTGGAACTTGCCAGTGCTGTGTGATGTTGCTGCTGCTCCCAGAGAAAAAAAGGAATCTCCCCCCCAGTGCCAGCTCTCCCACAGCACCCCTTTGTACCAAGCTTGTGTTTTACCACTAACTCCAGAACAAAATGCAGGAAGCCAGCTTGGGCTACAGAAGTACCACGTGCTGATCTTGGAATGAATTCTAACCCCTCTTTTAAGGACAGCATTTAACAGTGAATCAGTGGGCTCTTACAGCTTGAGCTCCAGCTCTGGTAGTAGAACCTGGATGCAGATTTGAGCAGTAGTTGTTGCACAAGCAAACATCACAATTAGAAACTTAAGCATACAAAGAGTCCCCAGGGGAATATGAAAAGACATTACCCAAGAAAATGCTTCAGGATGGGTGAACCTGTGGAATAAACAGCGACCAGACAATCGTCCTCAGCAGAAGATGGAAGGAACAGTAGAAGAATAGAATATAATAACATCTTAGTCAGTGGTGAGTCCATCTGCATGGAGAGGGGCACTAGATCCCTACAGATCCGTGACAAAAGCTAATGGCCAAACCCAGCTGATCCCCTCCAGTCCCAAAGGAAGACTGGGCTGAGAGTCACTCCTCACCAGCTGGGAGATTGTCTTCGATCCGCCTGATGAACTTCATCCGGATCTCAGTGACGCTGTCACCCTTCAGTGTGTCCTGGACAAACTTCACATCCACAGCCATCTGAACCTGGGTGATTGGAAAGAAGAGTGGTTACCTCCCTCCTCTAGGAACCCTCTGATCAGGAGGCACCAGCTCAGCCACTCCAAGGGCAGGATGTGCCATGTAGAGCTCTAGGGAACAAGCACTGTGTGGATCACCCCCTCCTTGTACGCTGCGGCCTCCAGGGTGGAAAGCAGGTCCCTTACCTCAGCAGAAGTACCTCCTACAGCAGGAGTGGGACTGCTGGAGATGGGAGAGCAAAGTTCAGGGCCCAGCTAACCTTGCTGCCCAGGGCTACACAACCTGCCCCACGTGTTCCTCAAACACTTCAGCTAAGCAAGATAATCAGAAGAGATCCTGAAACCTGAGACAGAGCTGGGCTCTTGTTCCAGCCACCTCCCACCTGGAGCTCTCAGCAGTTTTAAAGTGAGGACTCTGCAGCTTCATTAAAACTCAAGGAGGTGTTGCTAGTGCTTGGGTCATAAGATGAAGGGGCCTGGGCAGCACCTCTGGGACTAACAGCTGCCATATGCAGGGCAGCTGAGCACTCCTGTGGCTCTGCTCTCCTCCTGGGAATGAGTTTCCAGCCCAAAGCAAACACAGAAGTCACAGACACAGAGTAAATACCAAAGTATCTGCTGACCCATTGGTTACTCTTAGATCTCCTGAGGGCAGAGGGTGGCTCACCATTTCCAGGGCACCTCGCAGCACTCCGCACAACAAGTTGGAGTAGATGAGAGAAGAGTGGTTGTCAGGGAGCTCCACGAAGTCCACCAAGGGGTTATTTTCCAAGATGAGGGAGAACTCATCGCCTCCAGGACTCCAGTTGGTGATGCTTGGAGTGATGCCCAGGTACATTTTAAATGCTATCTGTTATGTCAAACAGAGCATGAACAACACAGCCCACAGAGCGGCATCACAGCTTTGATCTTTGTACTAAAGGGCTTGAGAACATCACATCTTCCTCTCAGCTCCCACCACTCTGCAGCAGTTAGGGATCTAATTCTCCCTTTTTCCTCCCCAAAACCCTCAGTCAAAGCCTCAAAGCAGCCTGTGAGTAGCAAACACTCCACCCTGGCCCGCAGAGCTGCACCCTGGGGATCACCTTTGAGATGACGTCTGCGGTCTCACGGAAATCATGACACCTCCCGACGTTGGACCGGGCCAGGAAGTCCTCTATGAGACGAACTCCAATGTTGTAACCCCTGCAAACACCCAGACAAGCAACAGCTGCAGAGTGGGCAGAGCAAACGTGGCTTCAGAAAAAGCCCCAGCAAAGCACAGGTCAGTCTGGCAGGCTTCAGAGCAGCAGAGGTGCCCACTGCTACCCTGATCTCCCTGCTGCATCAGGGCCACTCACATTTTGTCGAGCTGCTTGTTGACATCTTCATCGTTCTCGTAGTCCTTGCAGAGCTGGGTGACCAGAGCACCATAGGTCAGCGTGAAGAGCTCTGAGTTCTAGGCAGAGCAGAAGGGATTCAACACAAGGCACAGAGAAAAGTGACCAAGAACTTGCTGCTTGCATGCAGCACTGCTTCCACTGGCCCAGAGAGGGAGCACAGACACCTGCGGTCCCAAAGCAATTTGCTGCTTGACAAAGAGAGATCCCAGCTCCTGTTTTGGCAAGGTCACTTCAGTCTCCTTGGAAAGAGAAATCCTCTTTGCCTTTGAACAACTGAGCATTTCCTTTCTCTCCCTCCACACAGCACTTTCCATTAAGGATCCTGACCTGAAGCCAGGAAGCTGCTGCTCATGCTCTGCAGCTATTCTTAGCTGCCAATTAATGTCCCTCTGCTTTAATGATCCTTGGATAACTTCAGTGACACCTCAAGATCATTTTCTGTGCTGCTGACCATCTCCAAGTTGCCAGGGATGTATTCCAGACAGACGTGGAGGTAAAAAGTGGCTCAAGCTGTTCTCTGTGTTTTGTCACCACGCTGCAAACAGGCAAAGCTTAGTAGGCTCCATTTCTGGTCCTCTCAAGGAGACAGAAAATCCTCATTTATTCAGAAATTTATTATATTCTGCTACCAAAAGGAAACAGGACCTGTCTGGGCCCAAAAAGTTTTCTAGGCATGTAAGTTGCTTCATGCATTAAAATCAGCTACTTGGACCAGGAGAGGAACAGCAAGGACAATGCCAGCTCAGCTCAGATCTGTGCACAGAGGCTCTCTGGGCCTGGCCAGGATCAGAGGTCCTTGGGTTTCCTTCGTGCAGTTTCCTGACTTGCAGAAAGCATTGAGGGAAGGCACATCCTCCCCCAACACCATTCCCAACCTGGAGCAACTGTGTCCAAGAAAGTTTTCTTGGGAGCCATGAAGCCAGACCATTGACTAACACTGTCATTACAGGCTACAAACAAAAAAGCTATGACAGGCTTTAGCTTTCCTGAAGTGCTTTCAGGCACAAATAAACAGTCAGAATTAATTTCTGCTTTCAGTTTTAGCATTCAGAAAGAGCAGAGAGTCTAATGTGGGATTAAAAGCCTATCACCTACCATGAGATGCATAGATGCAGAAGGTGAAATGAATGGCAAATACCAATACTACAGAATGAAAGCAGCAGCAGCCAGAAAGGAAGGGAAAAGAGACAACATCAGAGTTAACAAGGCTGACTACACCTCACTCCCAACAAAAAAAGCAAGGAGAAACCACTCCCAAACATTTCACTGATAGAAACCAGGTTTGTTAGAAAACACAAAGGGAATTCCACCTTGTCCTTGGTACTTCGCAACAGCGAACAGCTCCCAAAAGGCTCTCAGCAGGTGGAAAGGAGCAGTCAGGCTCCTTGGTGCTTTTCACCTAATTTCAGATTTAAAGAATTGAGACATTCTCTGAGGGTTGTTTGGGGTTTTTTTTTTTACTCACAATCCTGCCATCACCTTGGAAAGATGAAGGTTGTGCAAGTTCACAACCCAACAAGGAGGAAACCTCCTTCGGCTCAACTGGCAGAGTCAGACACTTGGCAGAGAATTTCGCAAACATGCAAAAAAGGTTATGCTGTGGGCAAGGATTTCAGTAATTTTAGTAGAGACAGGGCTTGGCAGCTGGAGAGAGCAGGGGGTGAATGGACGGAGGAAACCCAGCTGTTACCAGTCCAAGCTCTTGTCAGTCACTGGGTAAAGCCATGAAGCTGTCGCTATCAGCCCCAGCACTGCTCACAGCTCCCTCCTGCAATGCTGCTGCTCAGTGAAGTTTAAAGTGGTGTAAGATGACAAATTTATAAAATCTTATTTGTAAGCAAACTCTCCATTTTCAGGTCTTCTGATGGAATCCAAGTGCCTGATACGTTTCTCATTTATTCCTATTTTTTTGTGCTGCAGACCGACACAGAGTCTCGACACAATGTAATTGTCCTGTGGCTGCAAAGTGCCAGAATCTAATAGGGTAGCAGCAATTCCTTAAATAAAAATCATGGTATTGAAGGAGTTGAATCCCTCGTGTTGCAGAGGTGGCAGGAGCAGGCAGCTGCCTGGCCTCTGTTGAGCCTGAACCAGCCCCTCAAGAGGGCCACAGAGGGAGGGGAAAAAAAACCAAAACGGATCTTGTTTTTACTACTTGCTTTCAAATATTGACAGTGCATCCAAACCTCATTAATTCGAGCTGGTTTGGCCCAGAGTTGGAACTCAGCTCTGCAGCTGTGCTCTCCTCTCCGTTCTGACTGCTAACATGGGATGGCGTTCGGGGAATAGGGAGAGGCGCCAGAGGAGCGGCGGCGCTCTGGCTGACAGAGCTCCAGGAACAGAAGCCTTCGGTCCCAGCTGCTCTCCGACCCCCGCACAGGCTGCCCGGCTTCGCGGCGCGGTGACGGGAGGCCCTGCCGGGAAAGGCTGCGGGCGCCGGACGCTTCAGGCCGAGCCCGTTTAGAAGCCGTGCTGGCTTCTCCACTCCCGTGGCACTGCGGCCCCCCGCTTCGCACAGCTGACCGGCCCCGCGGCAGGCGGGAAAGGGGTAGTAAAGGGGCAGCCAAAGGGTCCCCGCCCCGCAGCTGACGGCTCAGAGAGGGGCGGGCGGTGCCAGTGGAGAGGCCGGTCCGCCGAGCCCACCCACGAACCGAGGCGGGCAGCGCGGCCCAGCGGCGGGCAGGCAAAGCCGCGGGCCTTGGTCCGACAACCGGGCTGGAACTCCACCTCCTCCAGCAACCCCCGCCCCGGGTCCGCCAGAGCTGAGCCCGCCAAGGCCCGCCCGGCCCCTCAGGCGCTGTGGCGCCGCCGTTACCATTTTCTTGCTCTCGGTGCCGCGGCCGGCCTGGCGCGACATCCTGCCCGGCCCGCTGCGTCCCGCACCGCTGCGCCCGGCCGTGTCCCACCTCGCTTCGCTCCGCTCCGCCGCACGCCGCGGGGCACGACGGGACCTGTAGTTCACGCAGCGTTTTCGGCACCGCCGCTCTCGTCCCGCTGAACTACAAGTCCCAGGATGCAACGCGGCAGTATTGTGCGCATGAGCACAGAGGCGGGGGTGGGTGCAATTTCTTTCACGTGACTGCAGTGCCTACAGATCCCGGCGTGCCGAGAAGGTCTATGCCGGCATGTGGGGATTGTACCGCCAGGGGGAGCCTGTGCCTATTCTGCACTGTCTCCGCTCTAACCGGACCCGTACCCTGCGCTCCCGGGGCCGCTGCTAACGGTGTCCCTCGGCCCTCCCTTTTCTGGGTGTGCCTGTAAGCAGCGGGAGACTCCTGCCTGGGACTGCGGCGGGGACTATGACGGTCGATCTCCGGTGAAAACGAGACGGCGGACAGTCTCTGCCCGGCCTCGAGCGGGGTCCGCTGCTGCCCCCAAGCCGTGCTGGTGGCGGTGAGGAGCACCGCCGGGTGAGCAGCTCCGCACCGCGTCCGGCACGGGCCTGTGCGGTGCATCGGCGTTGGCGGATCCTGCTGTTGTTGTGGCCCGGTGCCGGTCCCTTCCCTGCGCAGCCGCTGGCCCCGGAAGACGCTGGTGTGCAGGCAGTCGACGTTTTGCGGGATGGCTGCAGTGAGGCTCGGGCTGGCGGGGCAGGGCCAGCTCTGACCCTCGGCGTGAGAACGGGAGTCGCACAGCGCTGGATTTCCACACCTCAGAATAGGAAACGAACGTGGCAGCGGGGGAAGTGTGGCAGGGGACGATGACGTTACAGATATCAGCCCAGTTCGGGGCTCAGTAAATATTTACTGAAATCGCTGAGCCCCGCCGGGCCCCAACCAGCAGAGTCCCAAGCCCCAGCCGTTACTGGGGTGTGACTCTGGACCAGACGTGTCACCCAGCAGGGGCCTGACCACTGACCCTGCTGAGAGAGGCAGCACTGGGTGAGATGTGCTCTGGGTGCAGGGGTAGCTGTCAACAGGACCCACCCTGCCACCTGCTCAGGAATCCAGCAGTTGGGTGGCTGCTCGCTGTCCCTGCCAGCAGCAGTGCTGGGAGTGTGGGGGCCAGCCAGGCTCTCCCGGCCGTGGCCGACCTGCTGGCATTGCCTTACATGGCTACGGACATGCAGCCTGTGGGCTGCGAGCCCCACGACCTGATACCAGCTCTGATCCAGGCTGGTGTGCCACCAGCATCACCTCCAGCCCTGGCCGAAGCAAGACACTGCCAGAGAGGCGGAGGCGTCTCTGCTCCCCTGATTCCCAGCCCAGAAGCACGGGGGAGCAGCCCAGGGTCCCTGGCCCTGCTTCGACTGCCAGCCTCACCCCAGCACCGGGAGTCAAATGATCATTGCATGCTCTGCTCTGCTTTCCCTCACCCATGCATCTCCCAGCTGCGCCTAGGGGAGGGTGAAGTTTGGGGGCAGTGGAGACCTCATGGCCACCATGCCAGAGTGGGAATGAGCCTACCAGAGCCAGGTGGCCACCAAGCTGACCTATGTGAAGTCACAGATCTCTGTAGGCCCTCTGGCTGGTGCCAAGCCAAACCTCAGCTGTTGCCATGCCTTTTGTTCTGTGCCAGTGGCTGTGTGGGAAAGCTGCAGAACAAATATCGCCATAAACCTGGGGGTTGCCAGGGCCACACGTGCTGCTCTGGGTCATACTGCGCCAGCTGTAGTGGTCAGGAAGTCACCTGGATGGGCCCGATGCCAGCCTCACGCTGTGTCCCCAGGCTGCATCTGCAGGATTTGGGCAGCACAGCTAGGGAGGACCAGGAGCGTCGGTCCCCGGACCTGGCAGTGTCCCGGGACCCTCGGCCCGCCCCGGGACCTCTGGTACCAGCATCGTTCCTGCCGACACACTCCACTCCAGCATTTTCTACCCCGGGACTTCCGGCAGCGGCATTCCCCGGCGCTGAGACCCCCTGCCCCGGGACCTCCGAGCTCGGGGTGATGGGTCCCGCCCCGCTCCGCCTCGTTCGGCGGGCGCAAGCCCGAGAAGCAGCTCCTCCCTAAAGCGCCCATCGGCGTGGCCTCGGAGCGCCGGAACGGGACAGACAGGTCCCGGGAACGGAGCCGTGCCATGCCGCGCCTCGTCGCGGCCCCGCACGATATGGCCGAGCTCCGGGCCGCGGCCGTGCTGCTCTGCGTGCTGCTGGGCACCAGCCCGGGCTGGTCCGAGCCCGGCCCCTTTCCGTTCCAGGACCCGGCGCTGCCCTGGCACCGCCGCCTCGACGACCTGCTGGGGCGGCTGAGCCCCGCCGAGATGGTGTTGCAGGTGAGGGGGCGGTGGGATCCCCCCGGGACCCTCCCGGGACCTCTCCGGGTCTCTCCCGCTCAACACCGCTGGTCCGCAGGTAGCGAGGGGGGGAACGATGAAGAACGGCCCCGCACCCCCCATCCCGCGACTTGGCATCGGGCCTTACAACTGGAACACGGAGTGTCTGCGGGGCGACGCGGAGGCACCGGGATGGGCCACGGCTTTCCCCCAGGCGCTGGGGCTCGCTGCCGCCTTCAGGTACCGGCACCGGGGATGGGAGCCCACAGCACGGACCCCGCGAGATGGGGCGCCCAGGAATGCCCACGGGACATTCCTGGGGTCCCCGAGAAATGGTACCCGAGGGATGGGACATCTGGGATCCACCTGGAACATGGCCCAGCGGGATGGGGCACCTGGGGGTCCCCGCTCACCGCAGCCCCCAACGTTCCCACGCTGTTCCGCACAGCCCTGAGCTCATCTACCGGGTGGCCAATGCCACAGCCACCGAAGTGAGAGCCAAGCACAACAACTTTGATGCCACCGGCCGCTACGGTGACCACACGGGGCTGAGCTGCTTCAGCCCGGTCCTCAACATCATGAGGCACCCGCTGTGGGGCAGGAACCAGGTGCCAACACGGGGCAGGGAGTGACCCCAAGCCAGGCCCTGGCCACACAGCACCATGGCTGACTGGCCGGCAGTGTGGCTGCAGGGCTGGGGGGGGTCCCAGTGGTGACCTGCCTGCCTCTCGGGCAGGAGACCTACGGGGAGGACCCGTTCCTGAGTGGGGAGCTGGCCCAAAGCTTCGTGCAGGGGCTGCAGGGCCAGCACCCTCGCTACATCAAGGCCAGTGCTGGCTGCAAGCACTTCAGCGTGCACGGGGGCCCTGAGAACATGCCTGTTTCCAGGCTCAGCTTTGATGCCAAGGTGAGCATGGTGGGGAGGCCTGCAGGGTGGTGAGGCCAAGGGGTGGCAAGCAGCAGCCCCCACCCCGGAGCTGACAGCCCCCCCCGTGCTGCATGCGGCCCTTGCAGGTGCTGGAGCGGGACCTGCGCACCACCTTCCTGCCCCAGTTCCAGGCCTGTGTGCGTGCCGGCTCCTACAGCTTCATGTGCAGCTACAACAGGTACTGAGAGGGGCTGCGTGGGCTCAGCTGCCTCTGGGGTGGTCAGTGCCCAGCTGGCACTGGGCTGCCCCATCCTCTCTCTGACAGGATCAATGGCATTCCTGCTTGTGCCAACAAGAAGCTGCTGACAGACATCTTGCGTGGGGAGTGGGGATTCAAGGGATACGTAGTGAGCGATGAGGGAGCCCTGGAGCTTATCATGCTGGGGCACCACTACACCCACACCTTTCTGGAGACAGCAGTCGGTGAGCTCACGGGATGGGCATGGGGTCCCTGAGCACTGTGCAGCCATGATGGCAGCTTTCCCTTCTCACCCAAACTGCAGCCTCGCTGAATGCTGGCTGCAACCTGGAGCTCTCCTATCGCCTGAGGAGCAATGTCTTCATGCACATCCCAAAGGCTCTGGCCATGGGCAACATCACACTGCAGGTGACCTAGGACGGGGCTGGGGGCATGGGAAGGCAGCCAGGCCTGCCCCTGCCAAGCACAGCCCAAGCTCCAGTGTCGGGGTCTCCACAGATGCTGCGTGACCGGGTCCGGCCTCTCTTCTACACGCGGATGCGGCTGGGGGAGTTCGATCCCCCAACCATGAACCCCTACCGTGGCCTGGACCTGAGCACTGTGCAGAGCCCTGAGCACCGCAACCTCTCCCTGGAAGCTGCTGTCAAGAGCTTCGTGCTGCTGAAGAACGCATGGGGGACGCTGCCCCTCCGGGCTCAAGACCTGCTTGACAAGAGCCTTGCGGTGAGTGCTGCACAGAGGCTGCCAAGGGGACTTGGCCACAGCTGCTGCCTCCACACCACAGGCACACAGAAGTCCCCTTGTTTGGAGAGCCACAGGCTGTGTGGCACAGGGCTGCTGGTGCCCACCCTCACTCCTATGCCCTCCACAGGTGGTGGGTCCCTTTGCTGACAACCCACGGGTGCTGTTTGGGGACTACGCACCCGTGCCTGAGCCGCAGTACATCTACACTCCCCGGTGAGACAGCACAGTGCCACCCATGTCCCCCAGTCCTAGGCACTGCCCAAGGCTGCTGCTGGAGCTACTTGACCCTTCTCTGTGGGCTGGGGCAAGGGGGGATGTCCTCAAGGTGCCCCGACCCTGGGGCACAGCAGCCCTACACCCTCTGCTCTTTTCTGGTGCAGGAGGGGGCTGGAGACTCTGCCAGCCAATGTCACCTTTGCAGCAGGCTGCCATGAACCACGGTGCCACTGGTACTCGCGAGCAGAGGTGGTGAGTGCAGTAAGGGCAGCCGATGTGGTGGTGGTCTGCCTGGGGACAGGTAGGTGAGAGCGGGGAGGGTGTTGGGTGGGCTCAGCCTGGGGATGGACAGCACCTGGCTCCGGGAGAGGAACAGGTGCCCGTAAGTCCCCTGAGGTGGCTGGTGCTCCTCTGCCCTCCCTGGTGCCCATCCGTGGTGCCCTGGGTCGGGGGTAAGAGGCTGTCTCTTGGCTGTCCCCATGCAGGGATAGATGTGGAGACAGAGGCAAAGGACCGGAGGGACCTGGACCTGCCTGGCCACCAGCTGGACCTGCTGCAGGATGCAGTGCGGGCAGGTAGAGGCTCCGTGGGGCTCAGCTCCTTTGACTCGACTTCGAGTTCTCCGAGTCGAGGCCAGCCAAGAGAGGGTGGTGTTGGGCTGGGGCACAGGAAGGGGAACCACAATGGCCCAAGGTGTCGTTCATCCATGGGGCACCCCGGAGCTGCCTGAGCAGCACTGGCACAGGGCTTTTGGTAACAGCCATCTCCCTGCAGCTGCTGGACGTCCTGTCATCCTGCTGCTCTTCAATGCGGGGCCCCTGGACGTGAGCTGGGCACAGGCACATGAGGGCGTGGGGGCCATCCTGGCATGCTTCTTCCCTGCCCAGGCCACCGGCCTTGCCATTGCCAGGGTCCTGCTGGGTGAGGCAGGGGCTAACCCAGCTGGCAGGCTGCCAGCCACGTGGCCTGCTGGCATGCACCAGGTAAAGCTTGGGCAGCTGGTGGCACTGGTAGCCTTTGCCTCCCTGCATGGGAGCTGGAGGATGCAGGGATGATGCTTGACCATGGCCATGCCAGCCTTGCCTTGCTCCACCAATCCCACATCCCATAGGTGCCACCAATGGAGAATTACACCATGGAGGGGCGGACCTACCGGTACTACGGGCAGGAGGCCCCACTCTACCCCTTTGGCTACGGCCTGTCCTACACCACCTTCCACTACCAGGACCTGGTACTGAGCCCTCTGGTGCTGCCCATCTGTGCCAACCTCTCTGTGTCTGTGGTGCTGGAGAACACAGGGCAGCGGGATGGCGAGGAGGTGAGCGTGGCTTGCCTCAGAATGCTGCAGCCACAGGGGACATGGATACAGCCAGGGTCCCCGCTGCCAGGGTGGGCAGCTGGTGGGTCCTGTTGGCACTGACTCCTGTCCCTCCGGACAGGTGGTGCAGCTGTACCTGCGATGGGAGCAGTCATCTGTGCCAGTGCCCCACTGGCAGCTGGTGGCTTTCCGCCGTGTGGCTGTGCCTGCTGGTCAGGAGACCAAGCTGTCCTTCCAGGTGGTGGCCGAGCAGCGTGCTGTCTGGGCACAGGACTGGCAGCTCGAGCCTGGCACCTTCACTGTCTTCGCCGGTGGGCAGCAGCCGGCCCAGAAGACACGGGTGCCCTCGGAGGTGCTGAGCACACAGTTCACAGTCACTGGCACAGCCCAGCCCCTACACGGGTGCTAGAAATGGGGATAGCTGTGGGGCTGGGCATTGTGGGGTGCTGGTGGAGGGAAGGGGCACATGGCATTGCCGTGTGCCCTGGCAAGTGCAGTTTGCCTCACAGTAAAGTGCTGGGTGCTCCTTCACAGCAGCTCTGTGCCCTCTCTGGGGCTTTCACCCTCCTCATCCCTGTCCCACCCCAGGGTGCTGCCGTAGTCCCACACCCTCCCCATGCCCTGTGTCAGCTGAGGGGCAGTGGCTGCCCAGACCCACGTGTGCCCTGCTTGGCACAAGCCTGTGCCTCCTGCTCTATTTATAGCTGCCGGGGCCAATCCAGCGCATTCCTGTGCCGAGGGTGTGGGGGGACTGGCAGCATTGCCTTGATCCTCAACCTGGCAGGCACAGGAGGGGCGAGGCTGGCCCCAGCCTGGCCCAGGCAAGATCTGTCCTCCAGAGAGTGGCTGCAAGGCCATCACGGCAGGAGTGGGCAGGATGTGGGGCAGAGATGCAGCAGTGGGAATGGCCAAGCCCTGCACCGAGCAGAGGACAGCTCTGGTGCTGTGGGGCAGGGCTGGGACAGGAGTCCAGCAGCGATGTAGGGAGCGTGTGAGAGTCTGGAGCTGCCTAGGAGCTCCTTAGGGCAGCTGGAGGGCTGGGATCTCTTCTGGCCCTGAGGCTGGAGGCCAGGATGGGTCTGGCAGGGAGCTCCTGGGGGTGCCCAGGCCTGATACCATGACATCAGGGCATTAATTGCAGATAGGGCCTGGGATAATTACAGAGCAGGTGAAGGCTGGGGTGGGGCAGGGCAAGACTCAGCCCATAACTGCCCCATTTATCACCCGCACCCAGAGAGGATTGTCCTGCAGTACCAGGGCTTTGTGCCCACCACGATGCCAGCCCCAAGACGAGATGCTAGGGGGTTGGTGGCCGCCTTGGCACACTGCTGGTGATGGCCTGGCACAGCACCCATCTGCTGTGGGAGAGATGCAGAAACAGGTCCTTGCCCTCAGGTTCCTGCTGGGTCAGTGCCCCATGGCTAGTGGGGGTCAGCTGAAGCATTCTAGGGGCAGGGGTTCAGCCCTCATGGCCCTGGTACCACTGCCCAATGCGGGCTCCAAAATAAAAGGGGTTGGAGCAATCTGGGGCAGGGGCACAGCCATGGGGCTGCAAGAGGAGGGTGTGTGGAGCAGGTGGATTGGGGTATCCTGCACAGCACTTTGTTGCCATCCTCATCCCTGTTTGTACCCAGACTCCCACAGTGCCAGCTCACACCATGGCAGCATGGCACTCTGTGCTGAGGGGCTGAGGAGCATGGGGGGCTCTGGAGCCTGCAGCTGGCAGGGCTGGGCAGTGCATTCATCACGAGCACGTCGGATTTTCCATTGGCCCGGGGAGGGCCCTGCTGCAGCAGGACTCTGCCTGCAGGAGGACAATCGACCGGTGCTCTGCATGTTGTGTAAGCCCTGTCGATGGGCTGCCAAGGCAGCCAGGAGCCCTCTGCGCTGCTGCCCACACTGGCAGCACTGGCTGAGCACAGGCACAGGCCCTGCACACACATGGGTGCCCCTTCCTCACTGTTCCCCCTGCTCCAGGCTGGCCTTATAGTGAGAAGGAGGACACTAGGCATGACCAGACCAGGCCCAGGCTGTCTCAAAGCCCTGGGACATTCATCTTGCTCCCAATTGATGGTGTGCTGGTCCCCTGCCCACCCTGCCAGGACCCACAGGGCTGTGGCCACAGAGGCGCAGGGGCTTTGTAAGTGCCCTTGGAGGAGGTCACAGGAGGGCCCTGTCTCTGCTCTGCACAATCTCTTGCATGCCATGGAAATGAGGGGCTGTGGGCCGTTCCCTGTCCTTGTCTTGGGGTGTCCCCGTGTTTGTGGGAGCAGTGGGACATGCTGCTGTGCCACATGTGCTCCTGTCCCCTGCCAGCCCTGTGCAGTTCTTGGAGCCACACAGCATTCCCCGGTGGGGAGTCAGCCAGTGGGGGAGGCTGCTGCGACTTTCAGGAAAGGCTCTGCCCCGACCGAGGCAGGAGAGCAGGGACTGGGGGGCACGGGAAGGCGAAGCGCAGCCACAGATGAGGGCTCCGGGGTGTTGGTGGCAGTTTGGGGCATAGGGCCACCCTGTAGGAGTGCAGAGCAGAGCCACCCTGTCTGCCAGGGAACCCTCTGCCCGCTGCCTGTCCCCTGAGTCAGAGCAGTGAGCTTCTGGAGGAGAAGGCTGGGGTTTGGGGAAACCTGTTTGCCTGGTAGGTGAGGGAGCATGACAGGGGATCTCCTGGCCCCATGGTGACATCATCCCCAAAACAGGCACCTCTGATGGGTGCTGCCCACAGAAAACTGAGTCTATTCATCAACACGACCCAGGAGATGGTGCTCTGTGGGCTGTTGCGAGCTGGGCCAGCTGTGTGGTGAATGGGGACATGTCCCCTGGACCCTGCTGGCCCCCAATGTCCCCAAGCAGTGTTTCTCCCCCGGCTGCTGCTGCCACGTGTCCGCTGCCCTTGGCCGTACTTCTGCAGCAGGCAGACACCCGTGCCTGGTGTGTGTGTTCTAGAACGCTGCGTGGGGCAGGGCTGGGGGCTGTGCTCCTGGCCCACTCCTGCATCCTGCAAAGCCAAGAGGAGTTTCCCCCACCCTGAGCAGGACTGAGCCAAGGGCTCCGCTCTAGTCTGGAGGAGGCCTCTTGTTATCAGCCTGTTATCGAGGCAGGGTGGGATGTGGAGGGGGTGAAGGGGGGAGCAGGGGGGGTGGCTGCCGGCGGTGACTAAGGCTCATGTGGGTGGGTGGCTGGTGGGGAAGCAGCTGCAAGGCCTCATGAGCAGCCAAGGTGGGGCTCCGGGATGGAAAATCCATTTTGTTTGGGGGTGCCTGGAATCGAGCAGCTGATCTGGATGGTGCTGGCGAGGAGCAGGAGGAGTCAGGGGGACTCTGCTGCGGG
>VWYK01054022.1:53189-67711 GCA_013399775.1 Semnornis frantzii
TAAGCAGGGCGCTCTGTAGCGAGGCGGCTTCCCACCGATGGAGGAAGAGGAGAGGCAGCTCCCCTCCCCCTCGGCCCCACTGCCCACGGCCACGCCGTGATTCATCGCCCGCAGCCGCCCGGGCCCTGACTGGTGCAGGGGATGGCTGCGGACTCCCGGCAAAGCCAGGAGGTCTTTATCGGCGGCTCTCGAGGACGCTGGCAGATCCCTGGCCTCACAGCGCGTCCTGCGCTGCAGACATATTGTCTGTGTCCCGCTCGCCGCCCCCGGAGCTTCCAGCCTGCCTCGGCCTTGCCTTGCCTTCCCTACCCGGCCCGTCGCTGCCTGGGCAGGAGGGCTGGCAGCTCCCGGCCGTGCCAGCCGCTCCTGCGGCCGGCGGGCCCCCCACCCTGCCCCGGGGGTTCGGTTCCCCGGTACTGTGAGCAGAGGATGGTACCGGGCTGGCTCTGCAGCCTGTCCTGCTCTGGGCACCATCCTAGTCCTTCTCTTTTCGGGTAATCTGCGTGGCCCAGGCTGCTCCGTGTCTCACTGCCTGCTGCGGTGTGCCATGCCCTGGTTGCCAACAGGGATGGGATTTCACCGGGCCCCACTGTGGTACGGCAGTCGGTGGTGCTAGGAATGCAGGATCTGGTAAGTGGCCCCATGAAACTGACCAGGTGGGATGCAGCCCCACAAGTGGGCAGAGGACCAAAGCAGGGAGCAGACAGCGGTTTATTCTTGTCCAGGTTTCCCCCAGCTTCTCCAGGTCTTCTCCACCCAGCCAGGGGCAGGGTGCAGGGTGAGCTGCCTGCCAGCCAGCCCCCATCTTTGGAAGCAGGCAGCTCAGGAGCTCTCCTAGTGCGGGATCAGCAGTAGAGCTGCTGCTGCGACACCGTCAGAGCAACGTGATGCGACGTGCGGAGCGGGGATGTGACAGTCCCGTGGTGCCGCGTCCGAAATAGTTAGCAGAGCTCTCGCTGGGAGCAGGGACAGGCACAGGCAGCCTGCTGGATCCCGCACAGCCCCGGCCCTGTAGATGCCTACATCCGCACTGCAAGGCTCCGGACCCACTTTTTGGAGGTGCTGAGCACCTGCTCCCCGTGAGGCTGGGTCCCGGCGGGTGTGGAGCCCCTTGCCCTGCCTTGCAGCCAGGTTTCTGTTTTCCCAGCATGATGCTAGCAGACAGGTTCTCAGGAGCGTGGCTGGGTCAGCTGCCCTCAGCGCTGGCTGCCCTTGGTGCTGGCAGCTCCATGTGGGTCACCCCAAGGATGAGGGCATCTCCTGTCGGCACTGCCCAGATGGATGTCAGGCAGGTGCTGCCTGCCTCTGCCCTCGATCTGTTTGGGGCTGTGCTGTGGTCACAGCCAAACAGCAAGCTTGCTGTGGGGGTGCCAGGGTAGTCCAGCAGCTCTGCCTCTTTCCTCTGTCTGTATTTTAAACTCTGGAAACCCCCCAGCTCTGGCCATGAGATTCCAGCTCCCAAGTTCCCCTTGTTGCTCTCTGCCTTGGCATGTCACTGCTGGCTGGGTGCTGAGCCACAAGACCTCAGTGGCTTCTGCCACAATCCAGGGGCTGGTGCAGATTCGTCATGGCTGTCCCCCCCCCCCCCCCCCCCCTGTGCCTGGGGGGGGCCCCCATCCTTGTGCCTGGTGGGGTAGGGACCCCAGGAAGGTGGGGGCTGGTCCTCCATGCTGGGGAGTGCTGGGCAGTGGGTGCAGCCCTCTCCCAGACCAGCCCTGCCTGGAGCAAAGGCCTCAGCTGAGTGGGCAATCCACTGCCATGTCCCTTTCTCCTGCCCAGAACCCACCATGGGCATCTGGCTGTGCCCTCCTGGCTGCACTGCTGCCCACACCACTCCTGCCCTGTTTCTGCCTGGCCCTGGAGTCCTGTCCCCAGAGCAGTGCTGTGGGCAGCACGTGGAGCACCGTGGGACTATGCCTGACCTGCCCTGGCACTGCTGGCTGAGTTTTGCTGGCTCTGAGCTGGTAGGGAGAGGAGCCAGACTCAGATACAGCATCCATGCTGCCCAGAGCCAGGGAGTGGATGGCTGTGGGAAGCAGCATCATGAGACACCCCCACGCACACACGGGTGTTGTTGCTGTTAGCAGCTGCCAGGGTGGCACTGGCCATCCCTATGGTGTGGGGCTACTGGCATATCCCACTTCTCTCTCTGCCCATGGGATGTGAGCTGGGGCAGAGAGTGTGCGTCAGCACTGCGCCCATGGCTGGGATGTGCCAAGGACATGCCGGGGCTGTGCCAGGAATACTCACTCACTGTCCTTGTCATCCAGGTGCCAGGAGCGTTGCGGCGCTGGGAATTCCCAGGAGCTAGGTGGGATGGGGCTGGGCTCAGCTCTAAAGCACATCTGAGAGGTAGTGAGGTGGGGCAGGAGGGCTCTGAGGACCCTCTGTATACTCCACAGCCATGCCAGTGAGCTTAGGCACCTGCTCTTCCTACTAGACAACAACACCCACAGAGCATCCTGGACTTAGGGCCACAGATGCCACCTTGCTCAGCACTGGGACCTGTTGGTGGTGAGGGGAGGCCCTGGGGACCCATCCTGCCCCCTCCTGTGGCACAGCCATGGCGCTGCCATTGAGGCAGCTGGAAAGCAGTGTGCCAGGGTGCACTGGGCACGTGGCCCATCTGGGCGGCTTTGCAGCAGCCAGTGACAGGTCCCTGCTGTGCCCACCAGCCCTGCTGTCCTCTAGTCCCAGACTACAGGTGGGCCCCATCTGATGCCCCAGCCTCAGATGGGCAAAGCACGCGGAGCAGCCCGTGGCGGGCCCTGCCATACCACAGAGCGGGTACATGAGGATACGGCCGACGGGGGGAGCTGAGGTTAAAGCGTGGTGGGTGCCCCCCGCCCTCGTGGGAAGTGCCCGGCGGGGCCGCGCGGTGGCTGGTTAACAAGGGCTGCTCTCCTTCCGACCGGAGCGCCCCGCGGGGCCTCGATGTGCTTTCGCTTCACGGCACCGGGGAATTTGCCTCTGCCTGGCTGAGCATCTCCATGTTCCCTGTGCTGCCATGGAGCAGCGCTGCACCGGGCGCTGCTAGGCCGGAGGTGCGAGCGCTGCTCGGTGATGTGGGTGCTGGTGCCTCATGGACCAGCTGGGAGGAGCTGGGATGGGCTGGGTGACAGGATGACGTCGAGGGCTTGCACCTCACCCTGCAGCCATGGCTGGTGGCTGGGCACGGCGCTGCCCTGTGCCGGCAGCAGTGGGGCCGAGGGCTGCAAGGGAACCATGCCTGCATGTCTGGGGGGCCAGGGAGCTAATCCCCTGTGGAATGCCCGGGCCGGGGGAGAGGGGACGCCCGCACGCCTGGGCCCAGGCAGCGTTGGGTTTCAGGGCAGCTGCTGTGCTGGAGCAACGACAGGGACAGATGGTGGCAGGGCTGGCCCCGGCTGTGCGTTGGGGTTTTGGCTGTGCCCAACAGCCCTGCCCTGGCCAGAAGACTGGTGGGGTGGGACAGATCCTGCCCAGGGCCCTGCCCAGGGCTCCATGCCCAGTGGTGCAGGGTGGCAGGAGGCACCTGCCATACCCCTGCCCCACTCCCTGCATGTCTGTGCCCAAAGGAAACATTCCCTTCTGCTCCACGGTGTCAGCCTGCCCTTGAAGCTTACCTCAGCTGGCAGTGCCCGGCTGTGCCTTCAGAGCACTACCAGGGGGTCACCTCTTCAAGCTGGGACACATGCCACTGTGGAGACTCCTCAGAGCTGGTATCCGTGGGGCCGCCAAGCTTCCCTGCCTGCAGGTGCTAACCTGGGGCAGCCCTGGGCACTGGGGTGGGGGATCCCCTGGATACAGCCCTGGCACCTTCCCGGCCGCGCAGCAGGCTCAGGGGCACCTCGGGGCGCGGCGGTGGGGCTGTGGGATGTGCAGGACGGAGGCCAGGGGATGGGCTGGCTTCCTGCGGCACAGAATGCCCGGAAGGCTGCCGAGGTCCGCGGGGGGGCCGGGGCTGGCCCTGTCCCCTGTGGAGCCCAGGGTGGGTCAGCCCTGCTGGCTCCAGCTCCGGCATGCAGGGAGGATACGGCAGGACCCTCAGCCCCTTCCTGGGTGCTGCTGTGGGTGCTGGGGTCCATGGGATGGTGCGGGATGGTCTGGCGGTGCTGACCGCGGCTCGGCGGGCGCGGGCAGAGGGCGGAGGCTCGGCGCCGGCTCGTGTTTGCCGAGCCCACACTTTGCCCCTCGACGGAGACCGTGGAGAGCTCTGCAAACACGACTGAGCCATGACATCACCCCACGGGCAGAGCCAGCGGGTGCCGGTCACTGGTGTTCCCGCCACGCCTTGCCGCCACGGCTGAGGTCGGACGCTGCAGCGGTGCCCGCGGGGACCAGCCCCCTGTGCCCGTGGCGTCAAGGCAGGTTGGGCATCGCTCCTGGGCAGGAGCGGCGGCGCTGCCTGCTGCGTCGGGGGTCAGGGCTGTAGTCTCGGCACCCCAAAGGTGCCTTTACAACGTGTCGGTTAACGAGGGTGGGGACGTCACCACTGCTGGTCATTGTGGGCAACCCTGGCACAGCTGCCCTGTCCGGAGGGCACGTGCTGCGGCTTCGCAGGGCAGCTGGCACCGTGCCTCCGTCCCTAGCGCCGAGTCAGGCAACAGGGGTCCACCGGGGCTGGCTGGAACGAGGAGTGCACGGAGCGGGCACCGTGCCCCCCACCTGCCCTACAGCAGGCAGCGAGCGGCCCGCCCTACGCGGGGAGTGGGCTATATGCTGGCGCCGGCCCCGTCCCGCGCATTCCTGTGCCATGATTCATGGCTGTGTGCGGGCCCGGCCGCGCACGGTGCGGCGCAGAGGGACGAGGGCCACAGCGCTGACGTCAGGCATGGGGCCCGCGCCCATCCTGCTGCCGGCACCGGCGGAAGCAGCAGCCCCGCATCCTCCGGGGCATCCACGGACCCCCGTGCCCGCGGCGGGGTTTGCCTCTGCGTCCCCACCATGGTGAGATCCGGGTGGCAGCTGCCGTGGGAAGAAGGGTGGCATTGTGGTGGTGGTGCCTGGCAGAGCCCTGGCCAGGCCCTCTGTGGATTGTGCGCCCAGCGCCTGGCACCTGGCGTGGGGCAATGTGGTTGCCTCCTGAGATGGGGCAGCAGCAGGGCTTGAGCTGGGGTCCTCCCACCTTTTTCTGAGGGGACCTAAGACTGGAACTGGCCCCGCAGTTGGGGATGGACTTGCCCCGGAGGGCTGTGTCTGGGGGGAACAAAGCTGCCCTGGGCTTGCCTGCCGTGTGACCATCCATTCTGCTCTGCTTGTGTTGCAGGGAAGCCACCATCCCCGATGGGAGACAGCATGCCCACCCCGACCTTGCCACCCCGCATGCCTGGGGATGCCCTGCAGGGAGGGTGTGCCCCCCCGCAGCTTGACCAAGCCGTCCCTCCAGCCGTGGTGCCCTCTGGACAGCCCATCTTGCCCATCCCTCCAGCCAACACGCCCTCCCAAAAGACCACCTCTCCTGTCCCTGCTGCCATGACCCCCTCCAGGCAGCCCATCTGCCCCCCNACCACACAGTGTGAGCTCCCCCTGCCTCCAGCCATGGCACCCTCAGGACAGTCTGTGTCCCCCACCCCTGCAGCCACATCCCGTTCAGCAGAGAGTGTCCCCCCTTGGGACAAGGCCCTTCCAGGGCTCCCCCAGCCCCCTGTGACAAAGCACCCCAAAGAAGAGGCAGTGCCCCGTGCCAGCAGCCAGCCTGGCCCGGTACACACTGCGGCTGCTGCCCGTTGCCCAGCAGAGACACTGCCCCATGGGAGCAAACCCCTGGTCCCAGTTGCCAGTGAAGGGGCCCCCTCCAATGCCAAGGGCTCCCCGGGTGGCACAGCTGGGCCTTCAAAGGATGTGACTCCCCAGAGTGACCATCCCTCCCCAGCTGCAGCCTCACCAGCTCCTTCTACCAGCTCCAAGCCCAAGCAAGGTGGGTACCAAGGGGACCAGGGGTACTCCAGTAATGCTGGCACCCCGTGGGCACTCCCCGATACCTCCACGCCTGGTGGAGACGGTGGCACTGCGGTTGGGGGGGCTGAGTGCTGTTCTGACTGTGTCTTCTTGCTGCAGATGCCCAGAAAGCCCAAGCAAGGCACAAACAGGCAAAGGAGCGACGCGAGGAGAGGGCCAAGTACCTAGGTACGGGACTGGGGGGTGGCAACCCCGAGGGCATGCGCTGGGAGGGAAAGTGGATGGAGGGGAGGCAGAGGCTAAGGAGCTTTGCCGGGTCATAGGCAATCCCATTAGCTGCGATGAGCCGAGCCCAGGCAGGAGCTGCTCTGGCTCCCTGGCAGGGCTATTGCCTCTCTGCTGCGCTCCCCTGGCTGCTCCCCGCAGTCCAAGTGCCCCCGCGGTGCGTCCAGCGCCGTGCCCGTCTCTCTGCCATGTGCGGGCAGCTGCAGGCGGCTCCGCAGCCGCTGGTGGCGATGGGCGAGTGTGGCCCCCGTGCCGCGCTCGGGGCCTCCTGCTCCCCGCGCTGTTTCCACCCTCATTCCCCCATTGTTCGCCGTCTCGGCTCGGCGGGCTCCAGCCTCCCTTTTGTCCTCGCCAAAACCCCTCCCTCACCGGCGGCTGCCGTGCCGCCTGCCCCGCGCGCCCAGGGTGCTCAGCAGTGTGCCCCGGCCGGAGACAGCCTTTGGACCCGCGTCGCCGGCACGGGCACGTGTCCTGGCAGCGGGGCTCGCCGGGGCCGTGCTTCAGGTGTGACCCCGCCGCCCCGGGTGCCCCTCACAGCTGCCAAGCGGGTGCTGTGGCTGGAGAAGGAGGAGAAGGCTCGGCTGCTGCGGGAGAAGCAGCTCGAGGAGCGCCGCAAGCGCCTAGAGGAGCAGCGGCTGAAGGCGGAGAAGCGCCGAGCGGTGCTGGAGGAGCGGCAGAGGCAGAAGCTGGAGAAGAACAAGGTGGGGTCAGAGTCAGACTCGGCTGGGCTGTAAGAGGCCTCTGTGGCGTTAAGGGATGGGTGGCACCCGGGGATGTGCTCCCTGGAGAGACCTCATGGTTTCAGCAACCCGCGGGAGCTGCCTGCTATGTCTGCTCTTCATGGTGCACATCCTTAATGGTGCAGACCCTCTGTGCTGCCCATCCTTCATAGTGCCAGTTTCCGTGGTGCCTGGCTCCTTATGCACATGTACCCTGTCCAGGGTGGGCATCGCTGCTCCATCCAAGCATCCCCAAAGCTGTGACAGTCTCATGCTAGGAGGCTCTACCGAGCCTTATTGGCCCAGGCTGATCAGGTCCCTCTCCCTCGGGCAGGAGCGTTATGAGGCAGCGATCCAGCGGTCGGCCAAGAAGACGTGGGCAGAGATCCGGCAGCAGAGGTGGTCCTGGGCTGGGGCCCTGCACCACGGCTCCCCTGCACACAAGAATGGTGAGTGCCAGGCTGGATGACGGGCACCTGGAGCCCCGTGGCTCTGCCAGTGGCGGGAGCGGCTGGGCACAGCTCTGTGGTGTGCTGTGCAAGGAGTTCAGTCTCATTCTGCTGTGGTCATTGTGCCATCACCTCAGGCAGTGCCAGGGCCTGAGGGGGTCCATTGGCACTTCCCTGCTCTGGTCGGGGCTGTGCGAGTTGGGGGCTGTGCGTCATGGTGACCGTTCTGTGCAGGAATGTGCTCAGGGACAGCCCTGGCTGGCTCCAGGGATGCCATGGCCACGCTGCCTGGGTCTGCAGCAGCCAGGAGGAGCCAGGTGTGGGCTGTGGAGCTGTGCAAGGCTGCTGCTGTCTCTCACAGGAGTCTGTTCTGTGCCATGTCCCCTTGTCTGCCAGCTGGGCGTGGGCAGCACTTGGCCCCTCCAGCTCCAACGCAGGGGTGACAGTGGCTGTGTTGGCTCTTGGGTGTGTGTGGCTGTGCTGTGCCTTGCCAGAGGCTCAGCTGTGCGCACTGCCACCTGGCTGGAGCACTGAGCTGTGCTGGCCCCTTTCTTTGGGGGCTCTTCAGGGACACCCCACGGGGTTTGGCACCAGGGTTGAAAATGTGGAGCTCTGCCCTGTGCTGTGACTGTTGAGGAGACAAAGCTGTGCTGGTCACTCTGGCTTTGCCTGGGGCATCTGATGTAGGCTGACAGCATTGAAGGGAGCGCTGTGCACCGTGTTCCTGGCACCACATGGGTACAGGTGCTGTGTGCCAGGCTGTGTGCACCAGCACCATGTCTGTGGCACCAGATGGATACAGGCATTGTGTGCCAGGCTGTGTGCACCAGCACCACGTCTGTGGCACCAGATGGGTACAGGCATTATGTGCCAGGCCGTGTGCACCAGCACCATGTCTGTGGCACCAGATGGATACAGGTGTTGTGTGCCTGGCTGTACCTGCTGGGCTGTGTATACCAGCACCACATTCTGGTTATGCCTGTCTGGACTGTGTGTTCGGGTGCCGTGTGTCCAGCTGTGGCTTGTGGCACACTTGGGGACAGATCCTGAGTTTATGGTGTGACGCGTGGCAGGGTCTGGCAAGGGGAAATCTTCCCCTGCCACCTCCTGTGGTGGCATTCTGGGAAGTTCAGATGGTGGAGGGGTCCTGGTGCCCTGTGGAGGTGGTGCTGGCCACCAGCACCCTTCTGGCATTGTCCTAGTGACCCTGGCACTAGTGTCAGTATTGTCCCATGTCTGTCTGGACCTGCTACCCTCAACCTGCTGCCCCAGGGCTGGCTGCTGGCCTGTGGTGCCAAGGTCCCTGGCCACCTGGCTCTCAGTTCCCAAGACTGCTTTTGAGGATACTGGTGTGGCCTGGTAGCTGCCCTGGCTCCCCGAGTACGAGATCCCTGCATGATCCCAGCATGATTCCTCATGGGGCTCGGGCACCATGCCGTGCCGGATGCCAGCACTGCCTGTCACGTTCCCAGATACCAACATCTCCTGGCCCCAGCCTCTGTGCCACCTCCTGCCCTCAGTGCCCCAGCGCGGCCGTGCATGCTGCATGTGGGGGGCGTAGCCCCAGCCCTGGGACCTTAATGCCCTTGTGTCTTTTCCCTCCTCCAGGTGCGAGCCGCTGCTCAGTGTCCGCCGTAAACCTCCCCAAACACGTCGACTCTATAATCAACAAGCGGCTCTCCAAATCCTCCGCCACCCTCTGGAACTCTCCCAGTAGAAGTAAGAGCCCTTTCTGTTTGCCCCAGCGCAGGGGGCACAGCCTGGCCCCCATTTCAGCGCTGGGGAACCCCTGAGACCAGGGTGCCCCATCCCCAGGCCCTGCCTTGCAGCATGGTGCCCGCGGAGAGAGGAGAAGCCGTTCGATGTTTGTGGGAGGAGGCTGGAGCTGGCTGCTGGCTCCTTGATGCTTGGTGCAGGCTGGGAGGAAGAGGAGGAGGAGGAAGAGGAGGAGGAGGAGGACGAGGAACTGGGTGCTGGCAGCCCTGTGAGGTGTCAGCATGGGTACCAGGAGCTTTGGCTCCCTGCCCTGAGACAGCTCTGGTGGGTGCAGATGCAGCCACGGTGTGGGGCTGCCTGTCACCTCCTCAGGCCTGGGCATGCTGATAGTGCCTGCCACCACGACGCCTGTCCCCACAGGCACCTGGGAGCTGGGTGCCACAGAGGCTGTGGGCACAGTGCTATGTTGGGTGCTGTGAGGTTGTCCTGGCCCTGGATGAGCTGCTGGAGGCTGCTGGTTGAGCCAGAGGGCTGGATCCAGCCCTAGGGCTGCTGTTGTGTTTCGGGGTTGCCTGGTGATGGGCGCGCGCCGTCCGGCCGGGTATAAATAGCAGGAGCAGCTGACAAGGATGGCTGCGGGCACTGGTGACGCAGGTGGCTCCAGTGCTGGCGGCTCAGCCCAGGCAGAGGCATCCAGGGGCTCTCAGCACTGCCTGGGTGGGAGCAGCATCTCCCTGGGCTGCTGCCAGGACCAGTGCCCTGTGCTGCACCCATGGCTGTGTTTTTCTACCCTGCTGGGTGCTGCTCTGGGCTTGACCATGGGCTCTCATGGACAGGGGCCAAGGGGCCCTGTCTCTGGGGGTGGTTCCCTTGTGCCCATGGGTTGTCGGGTGCCAGTGATGTGCACTGGAGGGCTGCCAGTGGCAGCCCTGTGCCTAGCTGAGCCAGCAGTGTGGCCAAGGACCATTATCCCTCGGGTGCCTGGTGTGGCTCCAATGGCATGCTCAGCAACTGCTGCGCAGCTCCCTTGGGGCCAGGGCATGTGGTGGTGTTCCTGCAGCAGCTGCAGTGTGCTGGGGGCTCAGCCACACCAGGACAGGGGTACATGGAGAGTGCACACCAGTGCCAGGTGCAAGGAGAGGGACAGAGCGGAAGGCATTGTGGTTGGCAGGGTTGCACCTTGGCATGGCAGGTGCCACTCGCTGTAGGTGTACGGTGGCCAAGGTGTCTGCAGGGCACAGGGACACCATTGTGCCACTGCACCATCCTGTGGGCATTCAGCTGCCCACCCACGCTTGTGCCTCATCCTGCTCAGCTAGCTGAGCTGGGTAGTGGGGGACACCTCCTTGGCATGGCTGAGCTGCAGGCTCTCCTGGTGCCACACCCATGCCATGGCCTTGTCACAACTGCATGGCTGCTCCCTCCCTGTGAGCAGCTGCAGGGCTGTGGGGTGGGGGCTCAGGCACATGCTAAGGGTCTCTCTCTCTCCAGACCGGAGCTTGCAGCTGAGCCCATGGGAGAGCAGCATCGTGGACCGGCTGATGACACCTACCCTGTCTTTCCTGGCACGCAGCCGGAGCGCCGTGACACTCGCCGGGAACGGCAAAGAGCAGGGTGAGCAGTGGGGCATGGGGCCACGCGTGTCCTGGCACAGGCAGGGAACTGGGAGAGGGATGCTTGAAGCCAGCAGAGAGCTGGTACCAGTGCTATGCCAGCTCTACCCTAATGTGCGGTCGCTCCTGCCTCCAGTGCCTGTGTGCCCTCGCTCAGCCTCCGCCAGCCCCCTCAGCCCCTGCCACAACCACCGCCTGCCGCACCGCTGCTGGGAGAGGCGGAAGGGGACCACTGCCAGCCCCGACGTGACGCCACGCCGCAGGACCGAGTCCTCGCCTGTGAGTGCCACATCCCAAAGGGACCTCTCAGGGCCAAGGTGGCTGTGGTGGGGCACAGCATGGCTCCTGGCCAAGCTGAGCTCCCAGCACTGACACTGTCTCTGCTCAACGGAGCAGAAGAAGAAGGAGAAGAAGGAGAAGGAGCGGGAAAACGCCAAGGAGCGCAGTGCCCTGTCCCGCGAGCGCAGCCTCAAGAAGCGGCAGCCACAGCCAGCAGCACAGCCCCGGCTGCTGCCCGCAGCGGACAGCAGGTAGAGACCCACTGCCTGGAGCTGCCCAGCCCTCTGTCCCCTGCCCCACTGCCAGGGGCTGCCCAGCCCTCTGTCCCCTGTCCCTCTGCCTGGGGGCTGCCCAGCCCTGCTAACATTGTCTCTCCCATTCTGTTTGCAGCCCTGGCCCCAAGAACCGTCCCTCATCTCCTGCCGCCCCCAAAGCCCGCCCGGCATCCCCCAGCCCAGCCCTGGGCTCTCCCCACAAGCCGCCCCTGCCCCGCAGTGCCCATTCCTCTCCCAAGGTGCGGGCCAGGGCCCGGGAGGAGCGAGGGGAGCAGGAGGGCCAGGTGAAGGCACGGGAGAAGAAAGAGGAACCGCGGAGCCCAGCACACCCAGTCCTTCCTGAGCCCCCCAAGGTGTCCACAGAGCCCCCTAAGGTGCCCGCAGAGTCAGCAGCAGGTGGGTACAGGGTTGCGGGAGTGGTGGAGGGATTGGGGGGAGTAGGAACAGCACTGACCTGCATGCATCGTGCAGCCTCTCTTGCTCCTGCAGCCCCCAGCCCTGCGCCAGCCACTCCCCCAGCCCGAACATCAGCTGGCACCACAGACCGGGAGGAGGCTGCCCGGCTGCTGGCAGAGAAGCGTCGCCAGGCGCGGGAGCAGCGGGAGCGGGAGGAGCGGGAGCGCCGGGAGCAGGAGGAGCGGGAGAGGTGAGTGCTGTTCCCCCTGGCCCCCAGCCATGACCCCCAACCTTGCTGAGGGCCCCTCCCTGCAGGCGGTTGCAAGAGGAGCGGGCACAGGAGGCAGCAGAGGAGCAAAGCCGCAGGGAGGCCCTGGCACGGCGGCGGGACGAGGAGCGGCGGTTGCAGGAGGAACGCGAGGCCCAGGAGAGGGCACAGGCTGAGCGGGAGGAGACAGAACGGCTGCAGAGACAGGTCTGGGCTGCAGGGAATGGGGAGGAAGAGGTGGGATGGAGAGAGAAGGCAAGGTCGGAGGGGAAGGGAAGGATGGAGGGGAGAGGGAGGATGGAGGGGAAAGGCAGGATGGAGGGGAAAGGCAGGGTGGAGGGGAAAGGCAGGGGGGACGGGAAAGGCAGGGTGGAGGGGAAAGGCAGGGGGGAGGGGAAAGACAGGCATGGAGGGGAAAGACAGGCATGGAGGGGAAAGACAGGCATGGAGAGGGAAGACAGGCATGGAGGGGAAAGACAGGGATGCTCTTCTGTGATTTCCAGCCCAGTGGGATGAAGGGAAAAGGATCAGACCAATCTCTCAGTGCCCAGGGTGGCAGGAGAGGAGGTGGGGCAGGGCTGGGCTGAGCCACCTGAGCAGTCTGTCCCTGCCCCTTCTCATCTATCCCTGCCCCATCTCACCTGTCCTTGCTGTGCCACAGAGGGAAGAGGCTGAGGCAAGGGCGCGGGAAGAGGCTGAGCGGCAGCGCCTGGAGCGGGAGAAGCACTTTCAGCGTGAGGAGCAGGAGCGGCTGGAGAGGAAGAAGGTGAGGGCTGGGGGCACTCCTGTGACACAGCAGGGGCTCCCCCTGCCAGGGGTCCTGCCCAGCGCCCAGGGCAGTTCTTGCTGGCAAGGACCATACACCAGCCCCTCTCTGCCTCGCAGCGCCTGGAGGAGATCATGAAGAGGACACGCAAGTCAGATGCAGCAGATGCCAAGGTGGGTGCCTGTCCCCTGTTCCAAGGTGCCTGGGTACATTAGAGACTCTGCAGAGCCCTTCTGCCCCTACCCGCAGCTGCCAGTGCCGCTCACTGCTCTCCTCTCCCTACAGAAGAAGGAGGACAAAAAGATGGTGAATGGCAAAGCAGCTGGACCAGAGGAGGTCCCAGGTCTGTGGCCCCATCCTGCTCCTCCCCAGCCAAGTTCCTCTGCGGCGCTCTGGCTGAGCAGGGCTCTGCCAACGTCCCCAGGCCGCGAGAAGCGTTCGGGGCCGATGCCAAAGGAGGAGGAGCTTCCTGAGACACAGGCGTCAAGCACGGGGATCCCAGGAGGGCCGAAGGGTCTGATGGGTGAGGGGCTGCAGCCAAGGTGAGCATGGGGGCGGCCAGGGGGACTGGGGTGAGGTGGGGTCCTGGCTGACCCTAGCCCTCCTGTCCCACAGCTGCCCAACCAAGGAGGTGGCATCCCCACCATCGCTGGTGAATGGTGTGCAGCCTAGCAAGCACGAGAACGGCTTCTCGGGCACGGAGGGTTCCCCGGAGTTGCTGGAGCTCTCCCACCACAGCAGCAGCCCAGCAAGCATCATCCCCTTTGGTGACAAGGAGCCCTTCCTCAAGCAGGCTGTGGTGAAGCCCCCCCAGGTGACAGGTGAGCTAGGGGACAGGTGGCAGGATGAGGACGGCTGAGCCGCGGCTGCTGGGTCTCACCCTTCCGCCCTTCCTCCTCTGCAGAGGTGCTGTGAGGGCTAGAACTGAGCCCTGGCAGAGGTCCCCGCGGGGCGGCCGCACGGCTCCTGACTCCGGACACCCACGCAGAACCGTAGCTGTTGTCAGAAGAAAAACCTTTGCTGCTCCCCTCCGCCCGCCGTGCACACCTGGCCCTGCCGCGGGGGTCGGGCAGGGTGGGACCCCGGCGAGTGCCAGCTCCCTGCCCGCCGCAGGACATCGGGGTTCTCTCTTCGTTATCTCGTTTTGTTGGGTTTTTCTTTTTGTTATTTTCTAAAGATGCACCTTATCAGACTGACGCCCCCACCCTAGCAGCCTGCCCGAGCCGCCCCAGACGTGTGGTGTAATAATGTAGTTATTTAACTTGCTGGGTACAATGTCTGTGAATACTGTAAATAGAGCTCGGCCCGCACCGGGCACGCCGCACTGGCCCGGCCCCGCGGGGGGTGGGAGGGCTCGGGGGCTCGCAGGGGGGGCAGCTGCAGCGGAAGGTTGCTCCGTATGCCCGCGTCCCGGCGCATGTCTGTGCTGGGCGTCCCGGTGCTGCCGGACCGCCCGGCGGGTGCTGCGCTGCTCTCCGTGCCGTTGTGACAGTGTTATGCATCCGGACAACCTTTGCCAATAATAAAAGTGGACAACTGCCCCGGCCTTGCCTTGCTGTGTCCCCAAGGGGTGGGAACCTGCGGGTGGGTGGCAGAGCCTTGGTGCTCTGTGGGGCTGGCTGGCAGCTCTCCAGGCCTTGCAGCAGCAGCTGGGCAGGTTTTACCCCGAGGTGATCCTGCACTGCTAGCGGGGTGTATTGACCCTCGTACCAGGGCTCATCTCTGGTGACCCGTAGTCCCAGTGGGGCACATTTACACCCGTGTCAGGGTCTGTGCCCGCAGCGTCGTTTGCTCTCTCAGCCACTTGCTCCGTCCCAGGGGCGCAGCAGGCTCATCCTGGCTGCCCTTACCCATTAGCGGACCACTGCCAGAGATG
>VWYK01054022.1:67785-93898 GCA_013399775.1 Semnornis frantzii
GGGGGGCGGGGATCCGGCGGCTGACGGTCGCCGCCCGCACCGCCTACGGCGATGGACTCCTTTCGCTCCCTTTCAAGGCGGAGACAGCCGTGGAACGCCGAGCGGCGCGGGAGAGAGCTCGACCCACCCCGGGAAGGGCGGAAAACATCTACGCCATCATCACAACCCCGCCGCCATTTCCCGGCCAAGCCCCTTGCAGTCCCGCCCCTCCGCGCCGGAAACCTTCGCCCTCCCCGTGGCACCAGGGGAGGAGGCGGAAATGACGTTCATGGGGCGCGATGCCCCCTGGGAACTGTAGTCCAGACTCTGCCAACACCCAATGAGCGCTGCGGGGCTGGGACTGCGGCTCCCGGCAGCTCTCGCGGGCGGGCGGTGGGCGCGCGCGAAGCGGAAGTGCGTGCGGAGGAGGTGGAGGCGCCTGGCTGCTGAGGAGGCCGCGGGCGGAGCGGCTCCGGTGAGTGTGGGTAGGCCTGGCCAAGCCTGGCGCGGTGAAGCTCGGCCCTGTCCTCTGCCACTGAGCTCTTTTCGTCCCTTTCCTTCTTCCCGCCTTGCAGCGAGGGCCCTCCGCGGCCATGCCGCTCACCCCGGCCTAGCCTTGTCCCCATCCCCACCCAAGGCCTCATCGCGGCGCTGCCCTCCCGCCACGTGCCGGGCGCGGTCCCGCGGTCCCCCGGGGGAGGCTGTAACGGGGCCACGGGGCTCTCCCGGAGCTTGGTCCAGGCGAGGCCTCGTGGCCGGGCCTTTCTCCATCTCCTCGCTTCTGCGGGGCTGATTTCGTGCTCCTGAGGCCCGTCTCCAGAGTCTCGCTTGTCCCGCTCTAGCCGAATCTGTCTCCTGAAACTCGTCCCCTTATACTGACTCAGCCCTTTCCGGAGATTGCCGTCCTTCACCTAGGCCTCAGGGCTTCATCCCCAGAGACTCCTCCCCCGCATCGAGCCTTCGGCCTGTTCCCGGAGGTTGCCTCCTTTCTCCGGGTCAGGGCCGTGTCCGGCTTTTCCAAGTGCCCGCTGCGGCGCGGGAGGCGCTGCTTGTATTCCCGAGGGGACGAGCGGCAGCTTGCAGGGGTGGCAACTTGTCCGGGCCTGGCCATGACCTCGTGAGCTGTATTTGGTATCTCTCCTCTGATAGCGTGCAGCTCTCTCAGGGCTCCCGCACCGGCTGGCTCTCAGCACCGCCTGCTCCTCGCTGCAGCGGGATGGGTTTGGTAACTCGTATACCACCCTCTCTATCTTGGCTGAAAATGCAGTTGGGTGGACCATCAGAGGATGTGATGAGTGAACTTTGGAGAGGGACGCAGAGGCACGCATGAGCCCTGAATCTTCATTTTCACCAGGCTCCCAAGGGTTCATCTCCTTAACTCTTGTTATTTGGCAGAGATCGATGTGTTGGAGGTTCATATAAGTACATTTTCAAGCCTCCATGAGACAGTTATTGCTGTCATTGCCTCTGAAGTGGCTTTCTGAGGGTGGTGGTGTGCCAGAAGGTGATGCAGTGAGTTTGGCATAAGCAGTGCTCAGTGTAGCAGCCTTGGGAGGTGTGAATTCGCTGCTGTTTGCTCCTGGGTGGGGAGTGTGGAGGTGTGGGGTGGATGGGTGCAACAGCAGTTCCTTGGGACTCCTCCGAGATGTGATGCACATACGTTTTAAGTATGAGATGATGTGTCTGAGATGCTGTGGTGTAAGAACAGATTTACTCATTCGAGTGAAGTAAATTCGCTGTAAAGCTGGGAAGCTTTATGGCTTATCTCAGAGCTGATGGGTGGAAGGACCAGAGCACTGGTCTGCTGTTGGTGCGGCAGTATCGGCACAGAGCACGTGTGTGAGGCTGCAGGACCACATCAGCAGACGGACTTTTTCAGGGTGCTCTTTCCTCAGAGCACAGACAATTAAATCAGCCAGTTTCTCTCCCGGAAGAGTTCTCCCTGCCAGCAGCGAGGCCAGGTGGCTCTGTCAGTGTCTATGGTGAGGTCAGTGTCTGTTTTTGGTGTGCCTTTTGTGTGACTGCTGCCCTCCAGTGCTGTGGCCGAGGAGAAAATATGTTCTTTGGGTTTGCATTGCATAACCTCGCTTCCATTCCCTTAAAAATACATGTTCTGAAGCTCACCCTCTCTGATTGCCTCTAAGGCAGAAAAAGAAGGTAGAGGTAGAAAAAGAAAGAGTATTTAGGCACAGGAGTGCCGCCTTCTGGAGTGTGGAGTTGTTCATCTGTGCACTTTCTCTGGCACTTGCAGGTGCCCAGCACAGGGTAAGGAAGTGGGTGATTTGTGAACTACATCATTAGTTGCGCAATCTGGCAGCAGTTGAGAGGATGAAACAGGGCAGACAGGTGTCTAAAATGTGTGGGTTTGTGACATGGGATCCTCCAGGGCCTCGTGTCCACATTTTCTTTGTATCCTGCTATATATTTTTGTTTCATATCCTCCCTGCTGTGAGTTACTATTCCTGCTTTAGCAGGAGCAGGAAGGGGCACTATGAGAAGTCGGTTGAAGGAGTTGTTTCTGAAGTCCCTAGGAAACTGACATTGCAGAAACGCTGCTCCTGCGGTTGTCCTTCAGCAGATAGGCCTCAGTGTCCTGAGCTGTCTTTTGGTTGCAGATGAGGCTATGTACTCTGTAAATGACAAAATCCCAACACGGGGGTGGGTTTCGGAGCTCTGGGGTCTGACTGCAGCATGCACAGTGAGCTCCCTTTCAGCTAGGATTGCTGCCTGGGGGATGGAGGCAGGTACAGGGCACTGTGCTATCACTGGCAAGGATGCCAGAACTCTGCTGCCTGCTCACTCAGCATCCTTTTTATCCGGGAATTGAAAGGTGAGACCTTCTGCCTGCCAGTTTCCTGTAAGGAAACAACCTGCCCGTGGCAAGGAGGCAGCTACAGCACTGATTCCTTTTCAAGCTGCTAGCAGTAAAAACGCAGGAGCGGTGGCAGGGCTGCCCTGCTGGGTATCCATACAGACCAGCTGTGGGCACTGGCAGGTGCGTGATGATGGATCTGTTCCTGTGATGCTGTTTCTGCAGGAGCCGTGCCTGTGTTCTTGCTGAGTTACACTCAGGTGTATTCCCGCTTTTTCTCTTCCTTGCTCACTCCATGTCTCTGGAAAACATTTCTTCTCTCAGTGCTGTCTGGAAAGAGGTTCCCTCTGTGCTGGGATTTCAGAGCAGCCCTGGGCCACCACCTTCACTTCTTAACTTCTGTTGCAATGAATGTTATGTCCTGTGTATCACACATGACGTTTTCTACTCTTAGGGCTATGAGAAGGTCATGTAGCTGGCTGCTGGTTTCTTTCAGCTTCCTGAAGCTAGGGAACTTTGTAAAGTATTTAACAAAATAATCACCGGGGTCAGCCCAGGGCTCTGCCAATGGCTTTCTGGCATTTGGGACTGGCATGCTGCAGAAAAACAGGTGAACACCTTCTGACATGGAACACAAACCCATCACACGTATAAAACACCATGGTACAAAGTAGTTGACAGTCCATGCAAGTCAGCTGAGTTAGTTACATTTCACCTGCTCCTACTTTCTCTACTGTAAAAGAAACCTTGGTTTGAGAGGCCTTGGAAGTGCTGAGCTGGTTAAGCCTGAGGATGCTTTTCATTGCAGCCCTGTGGTGTTCCCTGTGTAGCTGTGCCACAAAGAGCTCCTTGGAAGAACTGTGCCCTTCCGCCAGAAGCTTGATAATCATTATTTCTTTCTTTCTTTTTTTAAGCTCACTTGGCTTTGTCTTTGCAAAATGACCGTTTGTCGTGTCAGAACTTGGGAATTGTTTCAGCAGCTTTGTAGCCCTTGAACTTTTTTCCATATCGGGAAAAAACGACAATGTTCTGAGCTGTGTTTAGTGGCTGCCTGTGCAGGCAGAGTAATGTAGGGTTTGGCTGGTGAGGTTTCCTCTGCCCTACCATCGTACAGAGAGTTGCTCTGTGGCAGGATTTTTGTTCTGTACTGAGCCATAAAGTTTAGGTCATGGGCACTGAGAGAAAGAGGGATTGTGGTGGTGGTTGCAAAAGCTATTCTGGCTTCCTGGGGAGCTTGTGCAGAGGATGAGCAGAGGGCTGGAGCACCTCTCTGATGAGGAGAGACTGAGGCAGTTGGGGCTGTGCAGTCTGGAGAGGAGAAGGCTCCCAGGTGACCTTCTTGTGGCCTTGCAGGATCTGAGGTGGGCTACAAGAAAGCTGGGGAGGGACTTTTTAGGCTTTCAGGGTGAGATAGGACTGGGGGGAATGGAACCAAGCTGGAAATGGGCAGAGTCAGACTGGATGTGAGGAGGAAGTTGTTGAGCATGAGGGTGGTGAGAGCCTGGCAGGGGTTGTCCAGGAGGTGTTGGAAGCCTCATCCCTGGAGGTATTTAAGGCCAGGCTGGATGAGGCTGTGGCCAGCCTGAGCTAGTGTGAGGTGTCCCTGGGCATGGCGGGGGTTGGAGCTGGATGGTCCTTGTGGTCCCTTCCGACCCTGATTGATTCCATGATTCTATGATTCTAAGGCTGAGTGAGCAGTGAAGGGGAGGCACAGAGGGTGTGCTGCTCACCTCCTGCGTGGCACAACTCTGAGCTCAGCACTGTGTCCTGCCATTTAGTGAGCCCTCGCTGCCGGGCAAGCCTGGAAGTGTGGCTTAAAAGTGCTCTCTGTGTGTCTGTAACGGCCGCTAGGGTGAGGAGAAAGTGTTAGGTGCAGCGAAAGATCTCATCTTGTCTCTGTTCCTGCTGGAATCAGGCCAGAGTGGTGCCTGGAAACAAGTCAGTGCCATTTTGTTTCTGGGTGACAGGGCTGAGTTTGTAGGTCGGGAGTCTCTTTTACCATTAAGGAAAATATCCTTTCCCTGGTCACAGTAAACCAGGGCACAGGAGAGACCAAATGGTAGCTTTGAGAAAGTGAAGGGCTCCTGCTTAATTTAGCTTTCTTGTGTCAGAGCTATGAATAGTCACATCGTGGATTACATTTCACACCAGCTGTGAGTTGTGTTTGCTCTGCTTCACTCCATGGCAACCGGAAGCTGTCAGGTCCATAAAAAGAAAATAATGGTGACACACAGGGAGAGGGGACCCAGCCTTGCTGCAGAGGGTCCTGCAATGCCGGGGTGCCATTTCCCACCCAAGGAAGTTTTCCATTGGTGCCCTTTTTCCTGCCCCACATGGAAATATTTGGATTCTCCCCTGTTGCACTTGTTCAAGAAGGAGGCCTCCTTGCAGAACACTGCTTAGAGCTGCCTCTCCTTGGGCAGGAAGGTGAGTGACCTGCTCATCATTTCATCTCCAAATTTGTCATCTGCCCATTTTTAGCCTGTCATGATTTACAGAGTCCAGGGAGCTGCATAGAGCCCAGAGCAGCCTCTGCTGCAATGCCAGGAGCTGCAGCCTGCCCAGCTTGCCTGTGGCTGCCCTTCTGCCCACACTCGCTGTGCCTCTAGGCAAAGGCTTCTGAAGGGGAAGCTTGGCAGTAACCCAGGGGGTGTCTGCTCCAGAGCACAAAGGTGATGGTGTGGGGGGGTGTCAGGCTGAAGTTCTGTTGTCAGGGCAACTAGGCTGTACACCTGGCATCTAGGAGGGCACCTGCTTATTTCAAACTCTGTGTATCTGTAAGTTACTGCCACTAATTGCTGCTGTAGGGCTGTGGATGAGGTTGGATTTTCCCCAGTTAAGAATCTGCCTATGCACTGTCTGATTAGATTTAGTCATTTTGGCAGCTGTTTTTTGACTGGGAATTGATTCTGGGATGGATGACAAAATCAGAATCCTTTCCTGTGGCCTTTTTCTAGGGTCTTGATGGGTTTACACTTAATTTTCCCCTTTTTTTACTTAGGTGAGAGCTCCGTTGCTTCTGCTGAAACTCTGTTGAGAAATATCATTGATGGGAGACCTCTGCAAGGTATGGACATGCAGCACTGGGAGCTGTCTTGTCAAATGAACTGATTCCATGTGTACCAGATTTCTGCGGACAGGCATTTACCTATTTTGTAGCTTGGCAGGGTGCAGGGACAACCTGTTCTGATGGCTGTCCCTGCCAGGGGCGTTTGTTTTTGTTAAACAACTTTTTAGTGTTATCCCAAGCCACGGAAATTCTTCTCCTTGTTTCCCCTGAGGCAGCAAAATTCAGGGTAAGGTAGAGAGAAATCAAGCACTGGCTTAAGAATAACTGGCTGAATAATTTTGCTTACTGTAGCTTGTAAAGGAAAGTTGCTGGAGCTGATCTTTTCCTGATGAAATGTGGAAGAGTAAATGTGTGAAACCTTCAGGACAAGACTCAAGTTGCGACTGGTAGCTGTTGTGTGTATTTCAGAAGATATCCAAAGCAGCTCCAGTTCAGTTGGTTTTTCAATTGTCTGCAATAAATAATTTTTACCTTCTGGGGGTTTAAGTTGGAGAGAGAGAGAGAGAAGAGAGAGTTTCGTGGCTAGCACAAAAGCTGCCACAGTTTAAAGTGCTGTAAGCCTTTTGGGTATCTTACCCAAATGTTAAAAAGCTTGGTTTGGGGGAAATGAAACTTGGGTTTTTTTAATGTGTGGATCTGTGGCTATGCTAAGTTTCTGTGAGCAAGTCACTGCTGCTGCCTTGTCATACAGAGTGCACTGGGCAAGACGTGATGCAAGATTATATTTTTTTTAGCATTAAGTAATCTCATTTGAGCCTTGGAGCTCAGGATTATGAATTGTGAAGCTGGCTAAAGGAGAATTAAATTCCTTGATAATGAAAAGTGTTCTGAGCACGGAAAGCAGGAGTTCAGCTGCTTCTCCCCAGCTCAGTGTTTGTACTAGAGGACACTAAATGAATGACAAGACACTCAGACAGAAATGGTTTCTCTAATGAGGTGCTGTCTTGTTTGCTTTAGGTCTTGAAGCAAAATAAACCCTGACAATTTCATTAAGCCCTGGCCAGAAAGGAACAGGTCAATTTCTGTTTTCCTGCCGCAGTTACACAGAGCTTTCTGCAGCTGCTTTCACAAAATAGTTAAAAACTTGCAAGTTAATGTTTTGTAAACACAAACCGAAACTGCTCTGAGGAGTTCCACAGCCCTGTGCAGGCGTCCAAGGTGTGTTCAGAAGTCGTTTCAGTTGTTCCCAAATGTTGTGAGTGTTTCTACTAAGTGTATTACAGACAGACACAACGAGGACCTGCTTTTGGTAGGGCCACATCTACTGTGACTTTTTCTCTCTGCCGGCAGAAGCTCTGTGCTGTAGCAATCCTCGATGACACGCTGGAGCTGGAGCAGTTTCAGTTGTAACGTTCTCTGAGACCCTTTTTTTGTGCAGTGGTGGTTCTGTTCTGCTGCAACATCTGTGAAAGGTCTGAAGGAACTGCCTGAAAGACTTCAGAAAAGGAGTGGAGGATGGAAAGAGACAGTCACTGAAGTACTGCAGGCCAGCTGGAAGTGGGAAACAAAACCCTGGAAGAAGGCATTGTGAAAGTAGAGATGTTCTTCATTTGACCCAGGTCTTGGCATATAGAAATGTTCTTTGCAGTGTTCTGGAATAGCAGAGTCCTGGACTAGGAGTTCTGCTTCAGCAGAGAGTGCTGAGCACGTTTCCTACTCTCCTTTCCATGTCTGGAAGAAAAGTTAGCTGGTCCTGCTTCCTGAGTCTGGTCTTGGTTCATATGAGATAGGAAAAAAGGTTACTTGAGGAAGCTCTTGGTGATCCCTGGTGGTGATATGGACAGCGGTGTACTTACAAAGGAGCTTCAGTGTATTTTCTTCTCATTTCAGGTTTGCTTCCTGATTTCATAATTGACCAAGCTGAGACAGCAAAAACTGACTTTTGAAGGCTGCAAGGTGTGAACCTGCGCAAGCAGGTGGGTACATGATGGAAAATAAAACCTTCAAAGGTGTTAGAACTACCTGCCCTGGAGTCTGGAAGATACCTTCTTGTATTCCTTCTGTCCTGGGCACTACTGAATTCTTCTTTAATTGTTAGTATTGCTGTGCCTAAAGGAGTGTCATGTATTACCCAAACAGATTGTGAAGGAAAACCTCTGCCTTAGGACTTGGAATGTTGTGGTTTACCAAATAGCTGGTAAATAGGATAAAATATGCCAGCTCTGTGAAAGAATCCTGGATGTCCTGGTAGGACAAGTGCCTCCCTTTTTTAATGCTCTGTTCAGAGTGCTTTTTGGATTTACACCCTGGTGGCTTTTGGGAGTAGAGGACTCTGCTCCCTTCTCTTTACCTAGATTGGCTACGTTATTCACTCTTAGACTGCTGTCAGGTGTTTAACTTCCATTTCAGTGCCCCCTCTTGCTTAAGCCTTGCAGTGATGTTACACAATGCCCATAAATCCTCTTTACCTGTTCTAAATAATCATATTCTGAGGCTGTGGGAGCTGGTGGAGTGTCCAGCAGTAAGATCCTCCTGACAGTGACTTTTTTCATTGCCATGCAGCAGAGTTGAGCTCTTCTTTTCAGTTCTGCCAGGAGACTCAAAGCAGCTAAAACTTTAATTTCCTTGACACTGCTTCCTGATGGAATTTTGTCTTCCATGCAAAGTCCTTTGTGATGGCTTAGAAGGAACATTTGTTCCTCCTCTTTATGTGGTTTGATGGATTGCTTGTGAGAATTTAGAAAGAAAGAAGGCAAAGTTTGCTTCTTGAAATAGCCTTCAAGCTTTGGGAAGCACTTTGAGAAGCACTTTGAGAAGCTTGAGGAGGGCACATACAGACTGAACGTTAGCAAGAAATTCTCGGTGGTGTGAGACACTGAAACAGGCTGCCCAGGGAGGCTGTGGATGTCGCCTCCCTAGAGGTGTTCAAGGCTAGGTTGGAGGGGGCCTTCAGCAACCTGATCTAGTTGGATGTGTCCCTGCCCATGGCAGGGAGTTGGAACTGGATGATCTTCAAGGTCCCTTCCAACCTAAACCATTCTATGAATCTGTGAGGGTGAGAGACTTCCAGGTTCTTGATTCTTCAGCTTAACCTCTCCTTGCTTGTCAGCAGGACTCACGAACAAGGTCACAGAATCAGTCTGGATTAAAAATACTCTTGTAAAACAGACCATTTGTAACCTCTTGCTGTGATTAAGTGTTGCAATGGATTAAGTTCTGAATGTAGATGAAGTAATTCATTGTATTGTCCTGATGAGGACATTCTGCATGGGCCTCGTTGCTAAGGTAGTGATTAGTCAAAGTGCTCATCAACAGAAATATCCTCAGAGACATCTACCCATTTTTGTTATCCTTCTTTAAGGAGTAGCAATGGGTCTCTGCAGAAAACCATCCTCAGAGCTTCCTGCTAAACATCAAAGAGGGTTGGCTTTGGCCTTTGTCTTCTCTGGTGGCTTCACACACTTTATCTGGGTCAGTCAGTAATTCCTAGACCACAAAAAGTATATCACAGTGAGTTTACAACTGCAGTGTCAGCACAGGGGAGCTGAAATGACTCCAAGATTTCATTTGTTTAACCTTTTGAGTGCTGATAGAGCACAGCAACAACTCAGTTTCTATTCTAGTCAGGGTTACCGCACAAGTAAGGAATGAATCAACTTTAAAAATATTGACAAAGATTAAAAAAAAGAAAACCACAAAACCAAACCCAAAACACTTCTAAGGCAAAAGAACTTTTGGCACACAGCTGACATACCAGAGTGGTGCTTGGCTGGGAGTGCTGCGGATCAAAGTGAAATGCAAAGCCTCTGAAACAGCTCCAGGCAAGGGACACTTTTAAGAACCTATTTTGGGGCCTTCTCAGGGCTGACTGAGAGTTAACTGCTGCTTGGTCACTCAGCTGTGCCCAGGTGCTTTTTCTTGGAAAATGAGTTCTTTGGGAAGGGGCACAACAGAGGATCTGTGGTGCAGGCTAGTTTAATGATATTAATCTGCTGAAGGTACTCCAGGCAGTTCAGAGTTCAGTGTAAATAGAGGTAACTGCTGATGTATGCTGAATGTGGCTTGTCCTTGAACTCCAGGGTAGTCATTTAGTAGAGAGCTGTCTTGAAATTACAGTTTGTGGGGTATATTTGTAATCTCCTGACAAAGTAGCCTCTTTTTCTGCTTTTCCTGTATCGAAGCCCTCCAGGATTCAGCTGGGAGCAACTCCCTGATCCCAGGAGCTAATTCAGATCAGCTTTCTGTAGCTTCTAGTAGTTCCTGTTGCTATTTCTTTCTGCTTCTCCTCCACAGTTTGGTTTTCTATGCTAAACCTCTGATTGTTTTGACCAACAGACCGGACATGTTGCTGTTTGAGTGGGTGTAGTTGGTAAATAAAATGGAAATATTTACAACTGGTCCTTTCACACATTCCTTCCCTGAAAAGTGACCGTGCATAGGAATGAACTCCACTTCTTCACTGGTAGTGCTCTTTGAGCTTCACTCCTGGTGCAGTTTAGTTTTTTCTGATAGTGGTAAGTCTTTTTTTTTTTTTTTTCCTTGCATACTTTGCAGTGTGGAATACATTAAATTACTTCGTTGATGCAGCATCTTGAGTGTAGTGAAAAGGGAGGGCAGGCAGATGGAACATGATTTTTCAAGTAAAAGCCAGCTTCTCATTTCTTGAGAGTACCAGCTCTTGTGATGAACAACTACCCACTTCCCACCGGCTGCTCCTGGAGTGTTGTGCTGTTCCTGAAAGGGCCCTGGCAGCAGCTGGAGGATTTGGTAACCATATATGTAATTTGGCTTTTGGGCAGTGACTGCAAGTGCAGACATTGCAAGTCAGGCCACTGGAATTTGCTTAAAATGGATCCAGCAGCAGAAATACTTACTGGGTTGTGTATTTAGACCTAAACGTCTCCAGTTTTAATCACTAGGTGAAAGGAGGAGGGAGTTGTACCTTTATCAGTCATTGTTTTTTCACTGTGAATATTTGGAAGGATGTCTGAATTTTTTTGGCTGCAGCAGAACTGGCTGGTGATAGGTGTTTGTAACTGCTCACAGCAACCGCTGGAGCTGCACAAGCGCAACAAGTGTGTCCAGGGCTTAACCTGACTGCTCAGAGCCATGCCCTCGGGGTTGTGTTGGATGGGTCTTGGATTAGCATATTTGTCCAGAATTCCATCTGAACATGGAGAGAAAAGTTTGGGGATGGAGGGAGTGGGTTTTTTTGAGGGAGGTGTGGGTTGTAGGCCCTTTTATTTCTTTGACCTTTAGCCAACTGGCAGTGTTGGTAGTGGTGTGGCTGAACTGAGCTGGTTTGTCTCTTTCGAGGTGTGCTTGCTGAAGCTAGCAGTGCATCCTCTGCCTTGTCCTGGCCTTTGCTGTGCTGCTTTCAGCTGTAGCACTTTTATTTGCAATCACTTTCAACCTTTCTGCAGATTTCCTCCTTGGGCTGAACAAACCTTTCTGTTCTTGTGCCCAGCACCGTTCCTCTGTTGTGAGGCAGTGGTTTCAAACGTTCCTGTTTCCAGTCTTATCAAGCTTTGTGTCACTCTCTGCTGTGTGAGGCTGCCAGATGTTCCCTGTTCTCAAATCCGCTGTGTGACTTCACTGTTTTCAAATATTCTTCCCTCCCTGTTTCCTTCAGGTACCACTGGCAGGTGCTTGCCAAGATGTCTAAAACCAACAAGTCGAAGTCCGGGTCCCGCTCGTCCCGGTCGAGGTCTGGGTCGCGCTCCCGCTCCCGCTCCTTCTCCAAGTCCCGCTCCCGTTCCCGCTCGGTCTCGCGCTCCAGAAAGCGCAGGCTCAGGTAAGTGCCTGCAACTCAGAAGCCAAAGGCTGTAACTGGTCTTCCTCTCTGTCCTGCCCAGATGGTTTGTCACTTTGCAGGGAGAGACTTTGAGTAGATTCCAGGGCCACCAGTGTCCTGTGTCCTGTTTGCTGCCAACCTGTGCTCTCGTGAAGTGTTTGATGGGCTGAGTGAATCATTGGTGACTGTTTAGCAGCATTGTGGGGCTCCTGCTTTAGAGCCCTGCATTTGGTCCCTGTAAACAATAATTTTACTTCTCTCTGCAGGTCTCTTTCCCTTAATAAGAGCAAAACCAGATATGGCCATGGTGGTCTTTTGTTGAAGATCAAAGTTATGATTCATAGATCGATAAAATGGTTTGGATTGGAAAGGACCTTAAAGACCATCCAGTTCCAACTGCCCTGCCGTGGGCAGGGACACCTTCCACCAACCCAGGTTGCACAAGGCCTCATCCAACCTGGCTTTGAACACCTCTGGGGAAGGGGCATCCACAATCCATGATCTTAGAAGTCTTTTCCACCCAAAACAGTTCTGTGATTCTGTAAAGCACAGTCAGACAAGGAGCTGGTTTTGTTACTATGAGCAGAACTGTTGCTACCTTTGGGCTAATGACCCATGGCAAAGTACCTGTGGATTTTCTCCCCAGCTTCTTCTGCAGTCCCTGGGGCTACTCTCTGCAGTGGGCAAGGCTGCTGTGCTGTTCCTAACACCCCTTCTCCACTCTCCCACACTAAAACACTTGTGGTAAATGTTGGTGTTTGAAAGTGGCAACACAGGACAAAGACTGAACAGTCACAACTGGTTTCCCTGATTTGAGATTATTTTGAGGACTTTGCTTCACTGGAAGAGGTTAGGTGTGTGTCCCAGAGTTGGGAACATCCACACCAAATCATACTTCTTTGTTCAGTTAAACATAGAATCACAGAATGGTAGGGGTTGGAAGGGACCTCTGAAGATCCAGTCCAACCCCTCTATCAGAGCAGAGTCACCTAGGGCAGGTCACCCAGTAACACATCTTTGGCTTTTTAAAAGCTTTTAATGTAACTGATCTTAACTCTGGGGGAACCTTTCTAAATGTTTCGTGCTTCCCCCCTATTTGGTAAAATGATTAAAAAAAATTTTCTTCTTAGTTTAAGATACTATGACAAAATACAGGGAAAATTCTTGGCTCTCTGCGCCTGCCCTCAGCACTCAGGAGTCAGTTAACCGAAATCTTAGTTCTGAGTGGATAAAGTACATAAAGGTAATTTCACTGCAGTTCATTTTGAGAAGTGATTCATGTCCATGATAGTTGTTCTTAGCTCCCTGAATTATTTCCAATCAGACCAGTTACAGGCTCAGTCTCCCCTGCATTTCAGGATATCTTTATGCTTTGCTTTTGGCTAAACATTCTATATCTGGCAAAGGCCTTGGGGTTGGACAGGCTATAGTGTCAGCTGCTTTTTCACTGCTCTTAAATTCATAACACATATTCTGAAAATCATTAGGCTGTAGACACATGCAACTGTTAACAATTAAAAGAGAGTTTCAGAATGCAGAGGCTCTAACAAATGTACAGTTGGAGAGAGCAGGACATGACAAAAGTGAGTTAGAGGTGGAGACTCCAGTTCTTTTCAGGACGAGGCTGGAATGCTGGAAGATCTGTGGTCATTTGCCTAGCTCTGAAGGAACTTTGACAGTTGAAAACAAAAGGCACCCTGTGCAGACATGGTCATTTCCTCTGTGCTGCTGCTGAATCTGCTTGTGCTTTGTAAATAACAGAGAGTCAGGATGGAGTGGGTTAGCTCAGCCAAGTCGTCTTGTGTGGCGTTAGGATACTCTCTGAGGTAGGTCTGGTGGTATCTTGGCATGAAAGTCCATTAGTGTGCTTCAGCATGTACCAGAGCAAAGGTTCTGCTCTTCGTTTGGTAGGTTTGCTGGTTGAGCTGTGCTGTATTGTGGCATGTTGGGGTCAGCCCAGTATCTCTTACTTTCTTTAGGACTTTTATTTTTCTCTGTTGTAGAGCAGTGGCTGCTTTAGTGCTGGAGTGGGGGGTGTTAGCTGGCTGGTCGCAGGGTTTGGCAGAGGAGGGGGAATTCTTCCTTCTTTAGGTAAATACAGAAATCTTATGGAAAAGATTTCTTGTAAATCTCTGCAACTCTTGGAGTGAAATCTTCCAGCTGCAAGCCTTTCTGAAACGATAGAGCAGTGGGGAGTTGTGTGTTGCTGGGCTGTAAAAGTAGCTGTTGGAAGTGCAGCAGTGAGTGTTCTAGAGCTGCATGCTCTGAGTGGAAAAAAGGCTTCTGGAAATGGTTTTCATTAATATTATTCGCTAAAACTCCATTCTGAAAAATCTCTTTTCCATTTAACTTACTTGTTTGGACTCTTTTGCTGCTTTGCTAATACAAGTTAGCTAAAATCTCAGACTTTCAGCAGGAGTTTGTTCTTCCAACAGCTGTGAAACACCTCCTGTAAAGCTGCCACTTGCTTCTGAGCTGCAGTGAGGCTTCTAAACAGTTAAACAGCTGCAACTCCAAAAATTCTAGAGAGGAGACTATTGGAGCAAAGTGTTTTGCCACTTCAGTCTCTCTTCTTGCAGGCTTTACACTTGTGGGTTCAGTTCTGTTCTTCAGGAGTGTGGCTTCAAGCAGAGGGACACTGAGCAATGCCATCTTGTGGCACCCCTCTACTCTCCTGCTTCTTTGGAGCTCCAGCTTCTGAACTCTGCCTTTAGAAGCTGCTCTTTGCTCTCTAATTCTCTTCTCATGTGGAGGTGCAGCCTTTTATTTAGTTCTTGTGGCAAAGAAGTGAGGTTTCATCTGGATTATCAGAATTTCAGAAGCGTGTGAGAGCCTGGGACAGGAGGGGCAGGTTTGGGATCTTTCTGAAGCTGACTGGCAGCCACGTTCACCCTAGAAGAATCAAGAGCACCATGTTCTGCGGGTGGCGTTGGCAGTGGTCCTGAAGTCAAACATTTGTCTGGCAGTGTCACAGTCAGAAGTTATTGCCACTGGAGGTTTTCTGAGGGTGAAGGCTAATAAATCATTTGGATGAGGGTGAACCAAAGAACTGAATTTTTGGGGGTCCGGGCATGAGTTTTGAGGGGCCCAGGCATGAGTTTTCAAATTCTTTTTTCTTGAGGCTTCCAGTGAAAAGCTTTCATACCAGAATAAACTTTGTGTGTAATTTTTTTTTCTCTCCTCCCAGTTCTAGGTCTCGTTCAAGATCATATTCTCCATCTCATAACAGAGAAAGGAACCACCCCAGGGTCTATCAGAACCGGGATTTCCGAGGCCATAACAGAGGGTACAGGAGACCCTATTACTTCCGTGGCCGCAACCGTGGGTTCTACCCCTGGGGCCAGTACAACCGAGGAGGTTATGGCAATTATCGCTCCAACTGGCAGAACTACCGCCAGGCCTACAGCCCTCGCAGGGGGAGGTCCCGCTCCCGCTCGCCCAAGAGGAGGTCTCCTTCACCCAGGTCTAGAAGCCATTCTAGAAATTCTGATAAGTCATCTTCTGACCGGTCAAGGAGGTCTTCCTCTTCCCGGTCTTCCTCAAACCATAGCAGAGTTGAGTCTTCCAAGCGTAAATCTGGGAAGGAGAAGAAGTCGTCCTCCAAGGACACGCGAGCGTCCCAGGCCGCAGGAGATAACCAAGGGGACGAGGCTAAGGAGCAGCCCTTCTCGGGAGCGGCAGTGCAAGACGCGAAGGCGTCTGAGGGATCAAAACCGTGGCAGGAGGTGACCACTTACGGCACGAGCTCAGCGTCCAGAGCTTCAGTGTCTGAGCTCAGCCCCAGGGAGCGCAGCCCGGCCCTGAAGAGCCCTCTGCAGTCGGTCGTGGTGAGGCGCCGCTCCCCTCGGCCGAGTCCGCTGCAGAAGTCAAGCCCTCCACTGTCCAACCCCTCCCAGATGAGCTCTGCTCTGCAAAGCAGCAGCTCCTCCTTCCAGGCTCAGAGTCCCTTTGACCACAGCTCGGCAGGTTTGAGCCCGACGAGGAAGAGCCCTGTGTGCAAAAGTCCAACACCCATCAGCTCCATGTATGGAGCATCCCAGAAGGAGGAGAGCACAGCTCCTGGAGGAGGAGCCTTCTCCAAGAGGCAAGTGATGCATTTGGCTCTGCCGGGGTGTTTCCCAAAGCCAGTGGGCATGTGTAGATGCTCTCCACGAGCAGTGCAGGGGTTCTCAAGGTGTGCAGGGTACTGTACCACCCAGCTCCTGGTCCTACTTGCTGTCCAAATGACAACAAAATCCAGACCTCGCCCTGTGCTGCGGGAAGGTGGAGTTCATTTTCTGACTCAGGTAGCTGTAGAATTCATCAAAGAGACGGAGACATCCCTCCATAGAGAGGGCATCAAGCTCCCATATCTCTCTTTGGGCAGCAGGCTGGTGGCTGAGGGCATTTTATTAGATACAACAGCATTCACAAGTGCTTTAAAAATCTTCTCTTCGTTATTTTTTTGAAGCATTTAATGCTGATTCTGTATCAGGGATATCTGAAACTTAATAAAATAAGCCAACCCAAACCTGTAACTCCTGTTTGGGCATCCCGAGGCACTGAAGTAATGTCTTTGGGCTCTGCAGCTGGTCCTTGGAGGCTGGGGTTTTGCTTAGGGAATGCTTTAAATCCAGTGATCTGATGTGGATAAATCGTTGTTCTCATTGCAAGTGTTTTGTCTTCTCCCAGCAAAAGAAACATTTCTCCTCTGTTTAACCTTTTTGCTTTTATTTGTATTTGCAGTCTGTCATGAAATATTTAGCTTACCTATGAAACTTGCATCCCAAATTTGAAGTAGCTTTTGAGGCTTTTCTTTCCAGTCTGTTGTTTAAAGCAGAACAGCCCAAGTTTGAAAGTTTTGATGTGTTGTTCTCCTGAACCAGGTTTGTGAGGAAATAAACGGATTGGGTAAGATGTTACTACTCTCCTTAAAATGAACCTGTGGGTAAGCTGGTTTTCGTTTGTTCTTAAGCCTCATTTCATCAGTTCTGCACATCCATTTTCTTCTACATTTGCTGAATTTAGTGAGAACTCAAAAAGTCTTAAATTCAGGCTGAGTAATCTGCTTCGTGTTACCTGTTGTAAGGCAGCTTTCTGCCCATGCCTAGCTCTGAAATGTGCCTGCTCGCAGCTGAAGCGCCAGCCGGTTAGAGCTTTAATAAAAGAACTTCTGCAATCTCTCGTTTTTTGAACAGGTATCTGGAAGAGCAGAAGGCTGAGAATGGGAAAGACAAAGAACAGAAAGTAACAAATGTTGAAAAAGAAAAAAGTAAGGAAAAAGGGAATTTCTCTGAGTTGGGATCAACAGATGGAAAGGCGAAATCTGACTCCTATGCATCCAAAGCCGACTCAGACAAGGGATACCGTGGCAGCCAGTCACCCAAGCGCTACAAGTTCAGGGATGACTTTGACAAGCTCAAGGTCCCAGAATTCCACAAGGAAAGTCATTATGGAAAAGAGGAAACGGAGGAGCAGGAAAAGAAAGACAAAGCAAAGGGCCGAAAAGATTCTGAGTTCGATGATGAGCCCAAATTTATGTCTAAAGTGGTGGCAACTTCAAGTAAAAGTCAGGAAGAGGACAGGTCGGGGAAATGGGAAGGTGTGGTCTTCTTGCCACCTGGGAAGGAGAAACAAAGGAAATCTGATGAAATGGAGGAGGAAAGTTATTCCGAAAGGTCCAAAAAGGAAGAGAGGCCAGCATCCAAGAGAGCTGAACCAGGTCACAGGGGCTTTGTTCCTGAAAAGAATTTCAGAGTGACCACTTACAAATCGAGCCAGGAAAAAAGTTCTTCCCCTCCACCAAGGAAGACTTCGGAGGTTAAGGAGAAACCAGGCACCAAAGTAGAGGGACTAGCTCCTGGCAAATCTTCCTTCTCCATTACTCGAGAGGCCCAAGTCAATATTCGAATGGATTCCTTTGATGAAGACCTTGCACGGTGAGCATCTGCCATTGCTTGAGACTCTAGGTAGGGATTTTTCCTGGGTCTCTTCCCAAGATCCTCACTTACTGGGCAAGTGTGAGCAAAGCTACATAATATTGCATCATGATTTGCATTCTTTGGCAACAGGAGTTAATTTTTTTTCTGGCATTGTAATGCTTGTGTGACCTTTTTTTTTTTCGTGGTGGGAGGTTAGAGGGTTACCAGTTTGCAGCTGCTGAAGGTATAGTATGAAGCTCAAGCAACTTCTCTACCACCAGAGGTAAGATGAGTTTAAAATATGGATGCTTCTGCCTCATCTTCCACCTACACTGAGCTCTGGGAAGAGTCAGGTACTTGATGGCTTCTTGCTGCTAGAATCTTGGTGGCACGGTGAAGTTCTAGTGCCATCTGAATGTCATCTGATTGTCTGGAATGTGTTTAACTGCTCTGATTGTCTCAGCACAGCATTACTGAAGCTCTGGGAGCCACCTCAGCTCTGCTTCAAGAGATCTTAAGACAGTAAAAAAAAGTCTTCTGGAAAATAGATTTGTACAGCAGTAGGCAGTGAGTGTAAACTGCTCTGGGGGATGTTAGAGGTGGAATTTAGCAACAGTAGTGAAAGATTGCTGCAGGGAGTGGAGTGAGAAGGGGCTTGTCTGTCACAGGATGTGGGGGTTCAATACCTGCTCAGGATGTGGGGGTTCAGTACCAGACCTGCAAACACAGCCTAAGCAGGGACAAACTACTGCAGTGGTGAAGAGGTGTTGGGACGAGTGCCCTGCTGATGCTGTTGAATGTCCATAGGTGCCTCCACAGTCCTGCACACAATAAATGCAGTCAGCTTCCAGCTTCTGAGACTGATTATCTTCAACTGCTTCCCTTTACACCCTTCTCCCATTTCATGTGGTCTGTTCTTTTTCCAGTCCAAGTGGCATTTTGGCTCAGGAGCGCAAACTCTGCCGGGACCTGGTGCACAGCAACAAAAAGGAGCAAGAATTCCGCTCCATTTTCCACCACATTCAGTCTGCTCAGTCCCAGCGGAGCCCTTCTGAACTGTTTGCTCAACACATAGTGACTATAGTCCACCATGTAAGAGGTAGGTCTGATGTCCAGGTATCCTCCGATGAAGGTCACTCCTCCCTTGCCCAGTGACCAGGTTTCATCACTCTGGTTAATGCTCAGAGAGCTGATTGCCAGCAGATAGAGCATGGGTGAGAATAGCAGCTCAGCTGTGAGTCTTCATTTACATAAAGGTCTCTTCTGGCTTCCCAGCAGAGAAGTTATTGTTGGAGTTACCTGGGCAATATTCAAAGAGGCTGTGACTTAGAGTGGGTATGTTCTAGAGAACTTGTGACTCCTTGAATATATGGTTCAGTTCAGGGGCGAAACTGGAATTTGTCAACACTATTAGTTATAGCTCACACAATCACAGTGCTAGGGGTTGGAAGTAACCTCAAAGATCATCCAGTCCAACCCCCCTGCTATAGCAAGGTCACCCAGGGCAGGTCACACAGGAACACATCCAGATGGGTTTGGAATGTCTCCTGAGAAGGAGACTCCACAACCTCTCTGGGCAGCCTGTGCCAGTGTTTTGTCTTCCTCACAGTGAAAAAATTTTTCCTTGTGCTTCCATGGAACCTCCTCTGCTCCAGCTTGCACCCAGTGCCCCTGTCCTGTCATTGGGCATCCCTGAGCAACGCCTGGCTCCATCGGCCTGGCACTGCCCTGCACATCCTTAGCAGCAGCAATGAGAGCAGCCCTCAGGCTCCTCTGCCCCCCAGCTGCCTCAGCCTGTCCTCAGCAGGGAGATGTTCCTCTGCCTGCAGCAGCTTTGTTGCCCTGTGCTGGACTCTTTCACACAGTTCCCTGAGGTCCTTCTTGAACTGAGGGGGCCCAGAACTGGGCACAGTATTCTAGATGCTCAGCAACAGTGTGCTCCACGTGCAGGCATCTTGATTACTTGAGCAGGCTGTAGGGCTACTGCACTTCATCATTGTACAGAATCAGTGTTAATGTTTTGGTGTTGTTTACTCACCCTCCCCCACACAGAGCACCACTTTGGGTCTTCGGGAATGACATTGAATGAACGCTTTACCAAATATCTAAAGAAAGGAATGGAGCAGGATGCAGCTAAAAACAAAAAGAGCCCTGAAATCCACAGGTTGGTGTCGTGAGTATCTCAATATTTTAGGGGTGGTTCAGATTTCCTTTTCTTAAAGTCTGGTGTAATTCTGGAATCATTATATAAATAGCTTCAGGCAAAAAAAAACCCCAAAAACATGGGGAGTTTTAAGTACCTTTGTTAAAACTGGTCTGCTTTACACAGAAGCACGGAATGTTAGGGGTTGGAAGGGACCTGAAAGACGAAATCCAAACCCCCCCCCCCCCCCGCCAGAGCAGGTCACACAGGAATGCATCCAGGCAGGTTTTGAATGTCTCCAGTGAAGGAGACTCCACAACCTCTCTGGGCAGCCTGTGCCAGTGCTCTGCCACCCTCAGAGTGAAAAAGTTTTGTGTTCACATGGACCCTTCTTTGCTCCAGCTTGCCCCTGTTGCCCCTTGTCCTATTGTTGGACATCACTGAGCAGAGCCTGGCTCCATCCTCCTGACACTGCCCACAATGAATGAGGGCAACCCTTGGGCTCCTCCCATGCCACTCAATCTAAAACCTTCAGATTCTTTTTAAGAACAGAACTGTATCTGTGTGCTTTCTTCACTTCTAGGAGGATAGATATATCTCCCAGTACTTTTAGAAAACATGGATTCTCTCAAGAGGAGTCAAAAAGCCCCAGAGACCCTGGCTTCAAGGTGAACTGTTAACTCTGCTTGGTTTTAATTCAACAAAATGAGTGCATTGGGCATGATCTTAACAGTGATGTTCTTGTTTAAATTACTCTCTACTTAAGTTTGTGTTTTTCTTTTAAGGATGGGCATAATTCTAAAAATGAACTACAAATGGGTTAATTTTTATTAAAAATGTATCAACAACCTTTGTGAAGTGGTTTAGACTATGGTAAATGACCCCAAAGTCAATTGAGGTGAGCTTGAGAAAAATGAGAGGATTTTTGGAGCAAGTGCCCTTGATGAGAGAAGAGACTTTTTGTGATATTTTTCTGCTTGTAAGTATGATTAACTCCATTGTCTACACGTGATTATTTCCAACCATGTTTGCAAAAAAAAGACATGCATGTCAAAAAGAGAGGGAAGTAAAGTTAAATACTTAAGCTAAACCAAGTACACTTAGTTAAGCAGATGATAAACTTTGTTCTAACAACTTCTGACTGTTACCATTTCTGTTGACTTTTTTGCTGTCGCTTTAACATTCAACACTTTAAAACCTTTGGAGTAGATCCAGACCGTTTGGAATTGTTTTAGCGTTGATAGAGTTAGTCTTGGGGGGGTTAAGCCACTGTTGCTGACTGTAAATCATTATAAAATGGCTTGACCTCAAAAAACAAATTGTTTTGGGGATTTTAACCTTTGTTTATTCACCTTCATACATATTTACGTTGAAAGTTGAAGAGATTTTAAACAGTCCTGCTGCAAACCTTACTTGTTTCATATTTGTTTTCAATTTTTTCCCAAACACACTTGGTGGCTTGAGATGGACGATGGTGAGATGGATTTGATGGGCCTGAACTCTTGAGCATCAGCTTGGCAGAGTCTATTATAAACCTGGTTTCCAAACAGCTCGGCCAGCCTTCCGTGTGAAACAGACGAGCCCTCCCAAACCCAAATAGCCACATAAGGGAGCTGCTGCTGATTTGATCACTTATCTGGCATCCAGCGTTGGTCGGGAGAGTTTTATTCTCAGAGTAGAAATTAAAAAGCTCTTTGCCTGGGGAAAGTAGAAGAGCAAAAATGCAAAAAAAAAAACGAACAAAAACCGGCTGCTCTCACTCCTGCATTATTTGACCTCTTTATTTAAACAAACAAAAAAACAGAGTGGTTAGAAACTCATGTAAGTAACCAATTTAATAGCTAGAGACTTACTAACCCTTCTGTGCTTAATTCAAGACCATGATTGTGATGTTGTGTTGCATATTTCAGTGGTGCAGTTCCTGAGGTCAGGGTTGTGTAAATGAAGTAGTACAGTTGAGCACAGCCCTTGCTGCCAGCAGCGTGGTGAGCAGGCTGCTCCCCCAGCTCAGTGTTGGTCAGAGCCACATCCACTGCCAGTTTGCTGCTCCAGTGGTACCACTGGCCTTAGAGGACACACAGCTGCTTGTTTTCCTAAGAAACTCTCAATCCACTGTTAAGCAGCAATTTAAATAGAACTCAAAGCAAGCATTGCCATGTTGAAATGATAAGTGGAACACACCCCAGAGAAGCTGGTTGCTGAGTGCTTTTCTTACAGCTGTTGGCGTTTGCTTTGTGAAACACCAAGGTCAACTGGCATTGTGTGGAGAAACTCACACTTCTGTCTTTGGCACCCTCTCACAGCCTCCCTTCCAGCTGAGGGGGAAGGAGTGCTGTCGGTGATGTCTGCCACGGAGTAAATCCCTTTGAGAGTTGTCAGAGGCTGTGTGGGAGCAATGTTGACCTTCTCCCAGATGCATTTGGTTGCTGCATTTCAGTGGCCTCCATCCCTTAATGCTTTGATCACCATCTTGGGTATCTGCAAGCAGCAACCAGATTTTGCTTCTCCTTAAAGTGCTGCTTCCAGACCTGGTGGTTCAAATCCCTTTCCCTCTGCTAGGTGATGTCTGTCAGAAGGACAGCAGAGGTGCTGCTGTTCAGTGACAGACCTCCACAGGCTTTTGGACATTTTTTACCTGCTGTAGTTCTGCTACATATTCAGTTGGGAATCACAGTCAGTTGGATTCCCAAGGTCTCATCTCTCACTGCGGTGTGTACAATAAGTGTCAGCTTCAGCATCTCTCCCTCCCCTAGTAGGATATTTAATTATAATGTTGCTTAAAAGAGGACAATAGAAGTTAAAAAGCAGTAAGAAAAATAGGTTCTGACAGATGCAAACTTTGCTAGTGCAGTATTCTCCATCTTAAAGTGGATGACTGATTAGTACTCAGTTAAAGCTGTTCTCCAGAAGTCTGTGCAGTCAATAGCAAAGTAATGGTGCTGAGCTCAGGCACTGCAAGCCTTGGTGTTAAGCTCTCCTCTCTTCCCTGCATTTGTAGGCTGAGGGCAAATATAAAGAGGACCCTGTTGACCTGCGCCTCGATATCGAACGCCGTAAAAAACATAAGGAAAGAGATCTTAAACGGGATAAATCCAGGGAGTCGGTGGACTCGAGAGATTCAAGTCACTCAAGGGAAAGATCAACTGAGAAAACGGAGAAAAGTCACAAAGGCTCAAAGAAAAAGTATGTAGGAAAGCCTCTAGGCATTGCCTTCTGCGTTTGGGGGTTCTGCCGTTAAGGCTGGAGACGACACCGTTGTACCTAGCTGCTCCAGTGGCATGAGCTGGTCCTCTGGGAGTCGTCTTGATATCATTATAGCTGTCTGAAACAATAACTAACTGTTAAAGGTAAATGAGAAGGCTCCATGTATCAGAATGGTTGAGTCACCTTTCCTTCTTCCTGTTGTGTTACAGAACAGGTAGGTTTCAGTCACTCTGCTCTAATGTTGATTTCAACCTTTTCTGTTGGCTTCGTTTCTGACTAAAGCTCTCTGGGTACTTGGTTTGTCTCAGGCAGTGGTGTAGACACCTCAGAGGCCACAAGTTCTGTGTGGAGAAGGCTTGGGATCTGTGTTACCTGTGTCTTTTAGCTGGTCTAAACTCTTGCTAAGGCTTTGCCTTCTCACAGTAGGGAAAGGAGAGCGTCGAGTTGATGGGGGTGTAAAGAAATGGCTCTGTGGCAGACAAGGCACAAGGGAGGTACCAACCCTGTTGGTGTCCCACTCACCACCATTTCCTGTCCCTGAAACAGGAAGCACCGACGAGTACGGGAGAGATCCAGATCCAGCTCCTCATCGTCACGTTCCTCTCACTCAGCCAAAGCAGAAGAGTATCCTGAGGAGACTGAGGAGAGGGAGGAAAGCACCACAGGCTTTGACAAATCCCGGCTTGGGACAAAAGAATTCACTGGTCCAAATGAGAGAGGAAGAGCTAGAGGGACCTTCGTAAGTGTTCTCCACCCCCTGCCCTGAGTGTCCCTTCCCAGAGCAGGCAAAAAAAGCAGCTGCTGTGTGCTGCTCCTCCACAGCCCAAGCACACAGCGAAGGACAAGCCCCATAGTCATTGTCCAGGCATCGCTGGGAAGCCACAACACAGTGGCTCCAGGCCTGGAACGCAAAGCAGGGTGCTGAGGACATAGTCTGGGCAGCTGAACTCAGGATGTGTGAAGTAGAATCGAGGCAGGAAGCCTTTTGTGCATTACTAATTGCTGAGCAACCTGATGTGCTCAGCTGGTTTTTGGGTGAGGTCGTTGATGAAACTCATCAGGTCACAGCCACCCAGCCCAGGGCCTTGGTTACACAGATGTCTCATGTGGGTGTTCTGTTGGTCCGATGCTTTCTCTTGGCTGTGCTGGAAATACCTCTGCAGGGTCTAAACAACTTTGTAGAAATCAGATGAGCTAGAAAACCCTAAAATGCCCTGGCCTCTGATTTTAATGATGGGGTAATGATGGATGGTCAGAGAAGTGATGCATCTCCTGGAGATTCTGGAAGCTGTCTGGGGATGGGAGGAAACTGCCACCACAGCTGCTTTATTTCTTTCCTGTGTTTTGCTGTTGCAGCAATTCAGAGCCAGAGGAAGAGGATGGGGCAGAGGCAACTTTTCAGGCAACAATAACAGCAACAGTGGTGGCAACAATGACTTCCAGAAGCGAAACCGAGATGAGGAGTGGGATCCAGAGTACACACCCAAGAGCAAGAAGTACTACTTGGTATGTGTTTGAAATGTCCCTGTACCCTGCAGGTAGATCTGCTCTTATTAGAGGTGAAGGCACCAGCTGGCATCTGCTCCACCAGGGTAAGGCTTCATGTGACACTTCTTCACAAGGAACTCATGGCTATAGAGGGCTTCTTTCTGCTCCTCGTGGTCTACTGTAAGTGAAACCCTAATGGTGGGGAGATTGGACTAGGTGACCTCTGAGATCCTTTCCAACCCAAGCCATTCTATGATAGCATTGTTTGAGTTGCCAGAGCTCTCTAAGATCCTTGAGGAGCAGCTGAGGGAGCTGGGAGTGTGCAGCCTGGAGCAAAGGAGGCTCAGAGCAGACCTCATTGCTCTCTACAAGTACCTGAAGGGAGATTGTAGCCAGCTGGAGGTGGTATCTTCTTCCAGGCACCCAGGGACAGAACAAGAGGACACAGTCTCAAGCTGTGCCAGGGCAGGTTCAGGCTGGATGTTATGAAGAAGTTCTTCACAGCAAGAGAGACTGGCATTGGGATGGGCTACCCAGGGAGGTGGTGGAGTGCCCATCCCTGGAGGCTACATGAGGTACTGAGTGCCATGGGTTGGTTAATCGGAAGGGTTAGGTGAGAGGTTGGACTCTATTTTAGAGGTCTTTCCCAACCTGGTTCATGCTGTGATTCTGTGTGAGTTGAACCCTCAACCCGACGCCAACATGTCCCAAAGTGCCATGGCCGCAGGTTTCTTGAACCCCTCCAGGGATGGGCGCTCCACTGCCTCCCTGGACAGCCTGCTCCAATCCTTGACCGTTCTTGCAGCAAAGAAATTGTTGCTAATATCCCAACACTTTCCCTGGTATCCAAAACCTCTCTGGTGAGCACTTCAACTGACCTGGTTGGCTTCCCCCTGCACAGCACGACGACCGGGAGGGCGAAGGTGCAGACAAGTGGGTGAACAGAGGCCGCGGTCGCGGCACCTTCCCCCGCGGCAGAGGGCGCTTCATGTTCCGCAAGTCCAGCACCAGCCCCAAGTGGGCTCACGACAAGTTCAGCGGAGAAGAAGGAGAGATCGAAGATGACGAAAGCGGCACAGAGAACAGGGAGGAGAAGGACACCTTGCAGACGACGGCCGAGTAGCCGCGGTGCCAACGTCTTTGCGGGGCGCCCTGGCAGCAGGGAAGGGGTTCAACAGGCTGCTGCTGCAGAACGTCAGGGGCGCGCCCGAAGCACTGAGCCAGAGCCCCTGCGAGGAGCTCCAAAACCATCCCTGAAATCAACTGCATTTCCAGCACTCAGCCTCCCCCAGTGTGGACTGGAACTGTGATCAATCCTTGACGCTTGGATCCACTCGTGGAGTTTTCTCTTCCCAAAGACTTCCTTCTGGACTGAGTAGGGTCAGGTCCTGGGCGAGGTCCTGGATTTCCTTCTCCCTGACCTTAGCGAGTGGTCCGTTACATTTTTGTTTTTTGGAAGACAATGTGGATTTTGGTTTGTGCCCATCTTAACCCGCTAGGTCTTGACTGGTTTGTGTTCTGTTTTTGTTTCTCTTTTATAATTTGAGCTAGAAAAAGGTGAGGAATTAACTCACCTGTTCAAATTACCTTTCTCCCACCACATTGTGTATTCATTTTTTAAATTCATCCTTTACTTATTTTAGGCCTTTTCCTTCTGTAGTAACATCACTTAAAGGATCATTTTGGAGACTTTTTTGGTTCTTATAAAGAAGCAAACGATGAAGCATGTGAATAAATAACTCAATGTTAACTCGGTGGGACCAAACTGCTTTTTTTTTTTTTT
>VWYK01054022.1:94198-104939 GCA_013399775.1 Semnornis frantzii
ACCCCCAGCAGGAGAGGCCATGCCCAGTGAGTGTGCCCCGTCCTGTGCCCCCCCCCCCCCCCCCCCGCCCCTGCCCAGGATTGCTGTGCTCTGTCCCTGCACACACCAACTAGAGTTTGGTTTGTTTTGACTTGAACAGTTCCTGTTTAGCAAAGCCCTGAGGTTTGTTTATGCAAATAAAATACAATAAAATCCATCGTAGGTGTAGCTGCTTTGTTTTGTGTGCTGAGTCCGGGGAGGGGGGGAAGCTCTCCAGGTGCTTGCCTGAGGGGTGTCACTGATGGGGGGGAGGGACAGGGATGGACCAGAAGAGCCAAACACCCCTGACCAGCCCCAGAACTGGCAGCAGAGGGGTTGGATCTGAATGATCCTTCAAGGTCCCTTTCCGACCCCTAGCATTCTGTGAAGAGCAACTGGGAAGGGAATGTGTTCAGTGTGGTTGTCCCAGAGGAGAGAGGTTGGACCAGGCAGCAGTCAGGAGAGGAAGCTCAGGCTGGCGCCTGGAAAGCAGTGATGGGAAGTGGTGAGTCCTGGTGCAGTGCACAGGAGGTTCCTGGGTGTGTGGCTCTCCGTATGGGAATGCTGCCCTTGGAAGCAAGTAATTGCCATGACAGCACAGAGAGGTGTGAGAGCAGTCACAGAACCATGGAATGGTTTGGAAAGGACCTTAGGATCACACAATGTCAGGGGCTGGACGGGACCTTGTGAGGTCATCTGGTCCAGCCCACCTGCAGAGCAGGATCAAGAGATTCCCAATCCAGTCCCCCTGACAGGGACAGCAGGTGCAGCCTTTGGGGTGAGTTTTGGCTGGCTGTGTGAACTGAGGTGTCCTGTGCTGCAGAGAGGACAGCCCTCCCTGGCTGGGGTTGGTCACTGATAGTGGGTAATGGTTGGTGGGGTCCCTTGTGCTTGAATTTAAGCCCTTGGACAAGAAGATGCCCAGTGTCAGGATCATGGAACTGGAGTCATTTAGGCTAGGAAAGATCTTCAACCATGAAGCCAGCACTGCCAGTTCACCACTAAATCATGGTCCTCAACACCACATCTCCACAGCCTTGAAAGCCCTCCAGAGATGGGGACTGCACCGCTGGCCTGGGCAGCACAACCCTTTAGGGTAAGAAATTGTTCCTCACGTCCAACTTAAACTTCCCCAATGCAACCTGAAGCCATTTCCTTTATCCAACTCCTCAGCCTGAGGGCCCAAACCCAGAGAGGAGCACACCTGAGGCTCCCCAACAGGAGTCTGTGCTGCCCCTCTGCCCAGTACTGATCCCCAGATCCCTCCCAGTGTCTGGCTCAGTGCCATGTCTGTCAGGATATTCCTGCTGCCAGCCTAGACCTGGCACTGGTCAGGACCAGCCATGACTCTTCTGGCTGCCACACTCTGCAAAGGGACTCCAATGGCACTGTGCCAGCCCTGAGGGCTTGCAGTTTGTGGGTTTCAGCCCCTCTGTGGTTTGGGTTTCACTTCCCCCTCCACGCTGATGGTGACAGCAAGACCTGGGTGGCTTTGTGCTGCTGTCTAGGGCTGGGTGTGACTCCTGAACTGCCAACCGGTGCCAGCCCCACGGCCCTGCCCCTGTGGGTTTTGGCTACTGCCTGCATGTGCAGCTCAGGTAGGGATGTGCCATGAGCAGTGCCCAGAGCTCTGGCGGGGGGGGCAAGCAGGGGGCCCTGGGGCTGCAGCTGGCTCTGCATAAAGTTAGGGGGAATTTGCTCTCTCCTCTACTTTGGGGTGAGGCACAGGGTGGGAACAGGGGTGGGGGCATGGATCCTCTCTCTGCTCTGCAGGGGCAGCTGTACCTGGTTGCTTCTGCTCTATCCACCGTGTAGCTGTTGTGCCACAGCCCCGCATTGGCACTGCCGAGCTGCCACGGGCTCAGATGGCAGCTGCTGACTGCTGGTGCCATGGTAGGGGTGTGCCGTGTTATGCTTTGGGGGCAGTTGCTGCAGGCACAGCTCTCCTGTGGGCTCTCAGAGCTGCAGCTTGGCACCAGCTGGGCCCCAGAACTGTGCTCACCACCAGTGTGGCACAGAACCCCCTCTCTGCTCTCAGAGAGTGAACTGTGCTCACCACCAGTGTGGCACAGAAGCCCCTCTCTCAGCAGCAGGTGGCCCCTGAGATGCTGCAGAGGAGCAGATGCCCAAGCCCTTCCCAGTGCCAATGGAGAAGGTAAGAGGTGCTCACGCTGGGGCAGGTTGGAGCTCAGGGGACATGGGGCTCTGGCAGGTGCTGGACCTTGGCTCAGAGCTGGCATCTTTGTGCCCCAGCAGAACTCATTCCCTGCAGGCAGAGCCACAGCTGCTGCCACAGTGCCCAGCACCCATCCTGCCACTAGAACCGGGTGAGTCACCCTGTTCCTGTGCCACGGGGGGACTCGCTTAGGGGGCCCCTGCCAACCCCATTCTATCTACCCTTTCTGCACAGCCCGCGAGCTATAGCCCTGCCTGGCTCTGGCTACACCCCGGTGCTGCCGGACCTGCTGCCACTGTGGCGGGAAGAAGTGGTCCAGCTCCTCGGCACGGCAAGGGGCACGGGGATGGGGGTGAGCCTCAGGGCTGGCCTCCCTGGGTTGAGGTCTGTCCTGCCTGCAGTGGGCAGAGGCTGAGGGCTGGTGGGGATGGCACAGCTGGCACCAGAGAGGCCTCTTCCCCAGTAACTTCGTGGAGCTCCTGCCGGCACCGGTGCCCACAGTGAGCGGCTGGACTCTGCACCCTGGTGAGCTCCACGAGGCCAAAGCCTGGCATCCGAGGAGCAGTGCAATGCCAGTGAGTCCTACCTGTGGTGCCAGTGTCCTCACCCAGCCACACTCCCCTGCAGCTGAGGCTGTCAACACGGTCCTGGGATGCAGAATCTGATGACCCTGGTAGTGGTGCCCATCCAGTCCTTGGAATCCCAGTGCTCCACCAGAACCACGAACCACGAGGAGGGTGGGGGCAGCCGTGGGTTGGGGCAGCTGTGGCAGTGCCATGGGGTGTGGGCACACGACAAGGACCAGCACCGAGGAGCTCTGCTTCGACTTCCTTCCCGGCACGGAGCGTATTTCCTCTGGTGTCACATGCACCGAGTGGGGCTGTGGCAGCCGTGGGAGCCTGGCACGGCACTGCTTGGCACGGCACTGCTTGGCACGGCCTCGTGGGCAACCCCACGCCAGCAGGTAGGATGGAGTGGCCACAGCTCTGGGGTCCTGCACACGGGCACTATTCTGGTGGCTGTGCTGCTCTCGGGCCCTGCTGGTGCCCCCAGAGCAGGTGGAGCTGCCAAGAAAGAGCAGGGGCTGGTGAGGCAGCTCTGGGCACCACTGACCCCATGCTGCTGGGTGCAATAGAGCCCCAGGCTTGCTGAGCAACTCCCCATGCTCCTGGAGCTGGGCATCCTCATCCCTGCCCTTGTCTCTGCAGCCCTCGTGGCTGTGCCCAGCTCTTCTGGTGCCTAAAACCCGTAGCCACTTTTGGTGTCTGTGAGGCCACCATGGTGAGGACCCTGCTGGTGGTGGCAGGGTCCAGGCAGCATCACGGCTGCTGGCCTGCCATGGGGACAAGGGCACTGCCACAGGGACATGGTGGCCCACCAAAGAGATCAGGTGGCCAGGGGACGGGGAAGTCCATGGGCACATGCCCGTGACCTGATACCCTGTACCCTACTGTGCCATGGGGTCTGTCCTGATGGGACCCCAAGGCTCGATGGCAGAGGGCTGCTGCTGCTGCACGTGGGTGGTGGTGGGGGCAGCATCCTGCCCGGTGCCGCTGTGCTGGCGCTCTGGGGGAGGTCTGCAGCTGCCTGCTCTGCCACACGCAGAGGAAGCGCCGACCGCAGCGGGACTGGGTGCTGGGCTGGGTACAGGACTGGGGCCAGGGATGGGGCAGGCTTTGGGGGCAGGGATAGGTGCAGGGCTGGCAAGAGGGGCAGCTGCCCCTAAAACAACTATCAAGGGCCTAGGCACAAGGTCAGGATTGGTGGTGGCACAGAGCTGCCATGAGGCTGGTTGGGTCCTACTGAGCATTGCTGCCGGCCATGGCAGTTGGTGCTGGTGGGAGCCATAGGCTCAGGAGTGGCACAGGTGGCACATGTCCCGCCCATCCTGCCAGTGGGGGACATGTCTCCATCCCCAGCCACACAACACATCCTGAGGCAGGAGCTGAATGTGGGCATGAGAGAGGTCAGGGGTGAGGTGGTCCCAGCACACCAAGTCCTAGCAAGGCAGGAGGGGGTGTCCCACTCGGGCAAAGGGACCCTGGCAAATCGGCATAAGGAGGGTCCCCTCCCAGCTCCCGGGCAGCTGCTTTGCTCCCTGCAGTCGGGGAGAGAGCGGCGAAGGGCGAGGATGGGGAGCAGCTGGGCGAGTCCCGGACAGGGGCAGCAGGGAGGGACTGGGATGGAGACGGAGCTGGAAATGGGGATGAGGACATGCCCAGGACAAGTCCTCCATGCCTTGGGCAGGTCCCTGGTGCCAGGGCATGGCCGTGGCTCATGCCAGGAAGCGTTTCCTGTCCCGCTGTGCTGCGCCGCACGCTGTGCTGGTGCCAGTCCTGTCCTGCTCCTGCCTCTCGTCCCCAGAGCTCCTGACACTGGAGCCAGCCAAGCTGCTCCCCAGCAAGAGGATGGCTCCTGCTCCCCCAGTTCCTGCCAAGGCCAAACTGGCCCCCACGCTGCCCAGCAAGTAAGAAACATGTGGATGCGCCAGGGTGTCTGGGACCACTGCAATGTCCCCAGAGCCGGAGCTATGATGATGTCCACGTGTGGTCTCTGGCACGGGGGTTGGCAGGTGTCCCACGGGAGGGCTGAGCACAACCCATCTGTGCCACTTAACCATCTCTGCTATCCCCAGGCTTGGCAGCCTCCAACCCTGTGCCTCAGCTGACACCGAGCGGGGCAGAGTCCCTGACCCAGGTAAGCACTGGGTGCTGGCACTGGGCACCACAGTCACCATGGTGCCGTGCCCTGAGCCAGCAGCAGGCTCTGACACTCTGGCAGATGCTGATGGCTTCAATGCAGTTCCTGTCACCACGGCCAAGCTGAACCACCCCACTGCCACACGGCCCCGCGTACCAGGCCAGCGGCCACCCAGCCTTGTTCTGGGGAGTGCGGGAGGTCCCTGCAGGGAGGAGCAGCCCCGGGGGCCACCCCACGCTGGGTTCTGTGCCCCTCTCCCTGGCACGGGGCAAGTACCCGTCTTGCCGTGGAGTACGGAGATGCCAGCAGCACCACGGCCAGAAGAGAGGTTGGCGTTGGAGGACCTGAAGGCCGAGGTCCGGACCCTGCACATCCTCGTGGACTTGATGCGAGTCCAGCACCTGTGAGTGGGGCTGGGGGTGTTGGGGTGCTGCTGAGGGGGCCCGGTGGCCCCTGGCTGAACCCTTGTGGTTGCGGTGCAGGCGGGACCTGGAGGACATGCGGCTGGAGCTGTGCCAGGAGCGGGCCAAGCAAGGTGCGTCCCTGGCAAAGGGCTGTGCCCATGCTGGGGTCCCCTTCACCCCTCAAACCTCACAGCCTCTCCCCACAGGCAGAGTTCGAGCGGGTGAGGAAGGTTCTGCCCTGCTAAGTGTGGTCTGGGGCTGTGGTGCCCACCCCTCTGCAACCTCACAGGCATGGGGCCAACAGGTGGCCCATGGTGCCGCAGGCACTGTACCAGTGCTGTGCCATGTGCCTCTCAGCCCTGCTGCTCCCAGCCTGGTTCTGCACTGATCAAACCCACCCCATGCCCAGGCACTGCTTTCTGCCATGTGTTGTGCTGTGAGGCCACGCAACAGCCCCTGGGTGTATTGATATGGCTTAAAATAAATTGTTTGGGGTACAGAGTGGTGCTGCTGAGATGGGTGCTGCAGAGGGCAGTGCCAGGGGCTCTGCCACATCCCCACATGCTTGGACAGGGCTGGATTGGTCCTGCCAGGCACAGGGCAGTCTCATCATGGCACAGAGGATCCTATCATGGCATGGGGAGGTTCCACCAGGACTGGCTCACTGCAAAGCCCCAGGCGCTGGTGGAGATGCCAGCGGTCATGGGCAGGGCTGCAGACTTTGCCAGACAGTCCTGGGAGCAACCAAATGTTCCCCATCACTTCCTGCACCGTGTCCCAGGCTGGGATGCAGAGCCAGGACCTCCTCCTCCTCCACCTCCTCCTCTAACCCACGCACGATTTCCCAACCCAGTCCTGACACATCCTGGCTTCCAGCCACTGGCGAGGAGCCGGCAGCACATCTGGAAAACATCTGGATGCTGCTGTCGCAGGCTGCATGGGGGCTGGCCTGGGAAGGATCTATTTTTATAGAGCTGCGGGGTGGGGGCTGGGGAGAGGGCAGAGGGGCCAGGAGCGTGGGCAGGATGTGGCCCAGCCCTGCGGAGAGTAGCCCAGGTCCCTGGGGAGCACCTACGGCCCCAGAGACCTGCAGGGACACATCCGGCCCGACCCCGGCCGGGCAGTGCCAGAAAGGCCCTGGCTAAGTTCAGTGGTGCTGATGGGAAGGCACCGTCGGGAAGGTGTCCGCGGCAAGGCAGCTCCCAGCACCGCGTGTGCCAGCTGCTTTGCTTCCCCTGGCACGCAGGACCCTGGCACGCCGGGCTCCACCATGTGTGACAGCACCGTGTTTAGGGGCAGGGCCCCGCAGCTTACATGGAAAACAGCTCGGCCGCGACCCACGCCACAGACACCCTCCGAATGTCCGCGGCCAAGGCTGGCAAGCTCTGCCCCGCCCTTGTCCCCGTAGCGTTCTGGGGCTGCTCGGTTGGTGCCAGCACTCGTACCAATGGCTCAAAGTGCATCGTGTCTCACAGCGGTGGGGGCAAGGCTGACCCTGGGGATGCCTACGGCGCTGAGGGCTGCCGGCAGCGGTGGAGGGCTGGTCCATGGCAGCTCCTCCCAACTCAGGGCAGTCCTCCTGGCCCCGGACCGGGTCCTCAGCGGCTCTCGGGGGCGGCACGGCGGGAGCCGGGCATGGTGCCAGGGCAGCTGCCGCCGTGCCGGGGCTCAGTAGTAGTGGACGCGACCCAGGGTGCCGGTGCCGGTGCCCAGGATGTCGGGCTGCCCGTTGCGCCAGATCTCGCGGATGATGCGCTCCCGCTCCTCCAGCCGCTGCGCCCGCTCCAGCTCCTCCGCCGAGGCGAAGACGTTCACGGCCAGAGCCCCGTCCCCGGGGCCGTGGCTGTCCAGTGGGATCTCGGTCACCGGCAGCAGCGACTCGGACGCTGCGCGGTCAACAGTGTCCTCCTCCTCCTCCTCGTCATCGTCCTCCTCGTCCTCCTCGTCCTCGCTGAGGTCCCTCGAGCGGGGCGGGGGCGGCCCGGGGGGGCGGCAGGAGAGGCGCAGCACCAGCAGGCACAGCGTCAGCACCAGCCCGAAGCAGACGCCCAGCACGAAGTAGAGCCCGAAGCTCTCGGGGTTGGCTGTGGGGAGAGCAGAGGGCATGAGGCCTGTGCTTGCTGCAGGGCCTACGGCGGCCCTCGGGTCCCCGCGGGACGTGTCCCTAGCGGGGCTCACCTCGGATGTGTGCGTACGCGGCCATGCTGTTGCTCAGCAGCTCCATGTCCCGCCTGCGGCTCTCCATCTTGTCCCCTCTGCTCAGTGGTTCTGCGGGTGGCACGTGCTGGGCATCTGCGGGGCACAGGGGCTGAGAGAGGCGGTGCCGGGGGCTGGGACCCCCCCGGATTCCCCCATCCCTTTCAGGGCTGCACCCATGTGCTACCGTGCCCCAAGGGATGAGCGAGCACCAGCTCGGGCAGAAGTTTGTGGCTGCTTTGGGCTGCTTGGGCAGGGCAGAGATTCACAGGTGTGGAACCAAAGCCACTCTGCTCCCACCTCCATCTCTCCTGCAGGACCAGCATGGATGTGGCTCCTGCAGGACACCATGCCAAGCAGATCTCTGGCACTGGGCCAGCCAGAACCCATGCCGTAGGGCTGAGGTCGGTGCCAGCATGCCCCTGCAAGGTTGCCCATTCCAGCAGGGCTGTGGGGCATGCAGGAGCTGTTGCTGCCTGTACCCCACCAGGCCAGTGCTCACTGTTGTGCTCAGCCGTTTCCAGCCTCGTCTGTTTGCCATGGGGGCCCTGTGTCACAGGGCAAGGACCTAGTCATGGTGCAAAGGGCACTGAGCAGCAGGGAGTTGCAGCAGAACTGACCCTGACCCTGACCCTAGCAGCTCCTGCCATAGCCTCTCGACAAGAGGAAAAGCCCCTCCATGTCCTCACGGAGGGGTTGGTCTGGCTTCCATGGGAACCTGCCCTGGGAGCTCGGGAGGGGATGTGGGTACCTCAGGCTGCCTCCCCCATGACACCTATCTCTCACCTGAGCCTGGCACTGCCGTGCAGGGTGAGTGCCCAACTCCTCCTGCCCAGACACCCACCTGGCACCAAGCAGATGAGTGGCAACCCCCTCACTGCCCCCACGATGCTGGTGTGGGGCCCTCAGCTGTGGGATCCCACAGTCCCCAAGTTATGTGACTGTGCATGTGGGACAGCAGTGGGCAGAGGAAGAGGCAAGGCAGTAAGCAGGACAGCTGGTACAACAGTGGGCAGAGCAGCAGGCAGGACAGCTTGTACAGCAGTGGACGGGGCACTGGGCAGGACAGGGGGTACAGCAGCGGGCAGGGCAGGAGGCGACAGAGCCCATCCCGGGCAGGGCCGAGCTGGTTTCCCAGCCTCGGCTCCACGGAGCGCGGAAGGAGCAAAGCAATGCAGAGAATGTGACACATCAGCAGAACATCCCCGGGCAGCCCAGGGCAGCAGAGTTGCTGCGCGGCCCGCCCCGGGATCCTCAGAACAAGCTCAGTGGCGTTCCTAGGAAGGTCCTGATGCCCTCCCCAGCGTGCAGCCCCATTGGCACCTCCTGCCCTACGAGTGGCGGGTGGCCTGCCCGGCTCTGTGGCGGGCCCGGAGGGGCAGAGCCTTGCCATGGGGTCCCTGGAGCACCGCCGCTGGCTGGGCTCCTGCGTGAGCCGCAGGGCTGCATCCAGCCTCACAGGGAGCCGCAGGGCTGCATCCAGCCTCACAGGGTGCTTGGCACCCGGAGTTGGGCACCCCTGGGCCTTGGCAGGGCAGGGAAACGGACCTGTAGTCGGCACAGGGTGTGTGCGAGCCCGGGAACGGCGGGGAAAGGTGGCAAAAGTGGGTGTCGTGTGCTGGGCAGGCAAGTACCAGGATCTATCCTCAGTCAGAGCTGGGGCTGTCCTGGACCCTGAGGGCATCACCAGAGACCACTCTCACATATGGGTGTGCCTGCGGGCACGGTCCCAGAGCGCTCAGCCCTTCGTTCCCAAGCACCGAGCCGCAAGTCCCCATCCTCGCATCCTCAACGGCTGCATCCCGGAGCCCTGAACTCTGCGTCGCGGGCACCGAGCCCTGTGCCCTCGAACCCCGCCAGGCACTGGCACCCTCATCGCCAAGCCCTGCACCCCTGCACACAAAGCCTGAGCCTCAAAGCAGCGAGGGGACGGAGCAGACTCGGGACACGCCGCCGCAGGGCTGGGTGGGTGCGTGGAGTTGGGGTCCTCGGAGGTGCCCGATCTGCCCCCGCGGGTGCCGAGCAGTCGCTGGCAGCGGTACTCACCGGGCGGCGGTGGGACGGCGAGCGGCAGCCGGAGCCGCTGCACTTTGGCTGGAGCAGGGCAGCGCCGGCAAGGTCTGCTCAGCATTAACGCCGCAGCAACAGGAAATAGTTCGCAGGCTGCTGGCGGTCAGCGCTCCCCGCCCGAGCCAATGGCGGCCCCGGTCCTGGGGTTCGTCCTGCTCCCCCGGGACGCGGCGCTCCGTCCGGCCGCGGAGCCGCCCCGGGTCTGGCGGGACAGCGCCTGGCCGTGCCCTGACCCGGGCTGGGCTGGCGGTGCAGGACCCCGGCAGGGTACCGTCGGCTGGCCTCTGGCGGACCCAGGCCCCGTGGAAGCCCCCCGGGCCGGCGGGGCGAAGCTCCTGTGATGCACCGCAGCCAGCCAGGCGCGAGGGGGGCTCCCGAGGCGGCCCCCAGGGGGTGTGGGGAGGGGCAGGGTCCTGCCCCGCTCCTGGTTGTATAGGGATGGAGCAGCCCAGGCCGTGGCCAGCGCCCGGGCCCCATCGCAGCACCACCCAGCAGAGGTGACACGGACAGGAGGGTCTGCCCCACTTCTGGCGGCACCGGGCACGGCCGGGCTGGATCTTCAGGACATGAGGCTGTGCCCAGCGTTTGCCCCCGGGGCCTGCTCTGAGCCGCACAAGAAGGGCTGGGTGCCCTTGGCAGCCTCAGCAAGGGCTGGCAGAGGGAATCAGGGTTCCAAGGGGGCAAGGTGGGGCTGTGGGCTTGTCCCCACCGTGATTTTTCACGTCCCCCCCATGCCCACGGGCTCGGCGGGCTCAGGGTATGAAGTTTATTGCTGACATGCAGGAGCAGTTCCCAGGCAGTACAAAAATAATGTCTTTATACAATTGTTTTTCCTTTTTTTTTTCTTTTTCTCTCTCTTTTTTTTTTTTTTTTTTTCCATTTTCCTTACAACAGAGCAGGCTCCTTCCCACAGCATGGCCCTCTCTGCCCACACCCCCCAGCTGCTGCTGCCCTCCCCACACCCTCCCCAGTTCCAGTTTGCTTTAGTACAAGAGCGAGTTCCTGGCGGTGGTTGGTGCAGGGACGCTGGGGGTGAAACTGCCTTGTGGAGGCCCCAGAGTATTGCTTTGACTTTGGGAAAGTAGAACAAAACAAAACGAAAGAGGTGGGAGTGAGAGGAGAAAAACCCAGTGAGAGAGCACTCCTCCCCCCCGCCCCCCCCCCCCCCCCCCGCCCG